>JAYJMB010002099.1:0-15726 GCA_036873735.1 Pouteria campechiana
GCTATTTGACTGAGGCTTGGCTTTTCTTGCCTCTTGGAATATAATTGATATGTGTTTGAAGCTTGGATGGATGTCTAAGGTACATGCCTGGATTTGAACGCCCCTTAAAAACATGATTGATATGTATTTGAAATTTCGATGCCTATCAGCATATGATCATTATTTATTGTGGTTTGGATACCTAGGATGCTGGTTCATTTGGTTATTTGAGATTCCACCCCTCTTCGAGTTTTATTTGTTTGATTGATGCTCCCTTTGATGGCGAACAAGCCTGATCCGCCTATTGTGGGACTCCTTTGTGTATTTAGTAGGTGTAGATGGAGAACTTGCAATCCCTGAGTTGCATTGATGGCTAAATACTAGAGATGATATTGATTATGTTGTTATAGATTTGGTAACATTCATAGCCGGGGTTGTAGGGATGGACTGGATCACACCAACATTGTAAGCTAGTTGAGTCCACTTGACGGTGGTTGCCATTTGATTGTTGTTCAGATCACCTTTTTTGATAGTGGTTACCACTTGATTGTGGTTTCACTTTATTTTCCCATTTGATTGTGGTTGCAACCTAGGTGTGGTTTAGACCACTTTGTTATGACCTCCTGAGCATGATATTGGTGGATGACTAATAAAATACATTGGTTATTTGGAAACATTAGTTTGGAACTAATATGAAGATATACCTTCTGATGACTATATGGATAAAATGGAAGAGTAAAAATAGATTGATATGTTAAGATAGAAGTGATAAAGGAAGCATGGAGAGACACTTAGTTAGAAATTTTGTTGTTATGATTGAATGTAAAATGTTATATTGTGATTCTTAGATGCTATGTTTGAAATTTGGAGCATATATGTGAAACTAAATAGGTGCAAGTGGTTGTTATATGAGAATGACATCTTCAATTGTTGAATAACTTTTGGTGAGTATTTAGAAGAAAATAATATAATGCTATAATTGAAGTGAATCAATTATGTGTTATGCCTATGTTGAGTCATGATATTAATGACCAATTCATATGATTGAAAGATCGCAACTTGCGAAACGTATCATCATGATACGGATCCGCAAGATGTGATTTAAGTGCATGATTCAGTTACTTAGCTTTGAAAGTTTCAAGGATGAAACTTTTTGGAAGGAGGGGAGTCTGTAACACCCTAGGTGTTAATGGATGCTAAAAATGAGGAAGAATTTTCTGCATTTTAGCATAATGAGGAATTGAGGTGATAAATAGTTATTCATAAAGAAATTTCCTTTGGAAAGCTGAATTGAACAAAGAGAATGACTTCATTAGTAGTTTTGAGTGAAAAACCCTAAGTGGTGATTTTGAGTAAACTCATGCATACGACTCGAAGCATGTCTATTTTGTGAAATGTGACATATATCAGGTATTGAATTGAAATTTAGAGATGATCTTTCAATTTAGAACCATTGTGTTGAATCTTTTGCAAAAAGAGCTAAATAGGTAAATATCATCAAATCATGTAAATATTAATGGATGATTAACCTTATATGATGGTTGTGGAGATTAAAATTTGCTGATAAGAGTATTAAGTGATTTTTGGTTCTTAGATTTCATATAATGCATTGTTATGAGCTATAGAAGGATAGTAAGAAGAAAAAGAACTAAAATGATGAAACTGAGAAAAGGCATGATTATGATTTGTATGAATGACCTAATATGATTACCATAGGTATTGTGTTGGGTGAGGAATCTTAGCTTAAGACTTGGGTATAATTTGGAATGAAATTTGAATGTGGAGTCATTTATAGCAAAAAATTTAAAGAAATTTGGTTAAAAATAATTGAATGAGTAATTTTTTGAAATTGACTTCAAATAAAGTGGTAAATAGCATAAGAATGTTCCATTTCATGCTTGTGATGTGTGGGAAGTGATTTTGATGTTATTTGTAATGTTTTGTGTAAAATGAGGTAACGAGTGATATTTCATAAGTTCAAAATTGTGAATTTTGAGTAATCCTTTGCAATGGACATGTTGTTACTTGAGTTTGTGGTGATATTAATGTTATTAAATGATCATTTAGGATGATTAAACATAATACTAATTAAAATTGTAAAGTGATTTAGGGTGCAAATTCAATACCCCATAATTTTGGAGTTATTTTATGTGTTAAAACATTAACATATGATGAATGAAAACTGAATATGACAATGTGGTCACTTGTGCTTCATTTTTCTTTAAATTTTTTGACTAAATATAATAATTTCAACATGAAAGTTGCATATATTGAAATTATCTATTAATGGAATAAAAATCACTCAATTTGGAGTTCATATGAGTAAGTTATGATTAATACACCAAAACTGTTCTGTATGTTAAAGAATAATGAGATGAACAAAATGGCTAAACTTTATTTAAACATTTGACATATTTATGGGATATTTTGGGAAATGTTGTTGCCATTAAAGTTTTCACTCTTGAAGTTATCTTTCTAATGCATCTAAAATCAAGTGATTTAGATATTGTACGAGGCAGGTATGGGTGAAATACGAAAACTACTCATGGCAAGCGGTATGGCAGGAGGTTGCCATACCGGCTGCAATAAGATCCAAGGGCATATATATTGCTAGCTATTGGCTTGCAGTATGGTAGGAGGTGCCCATGCTGGCTATGGTCACAGGCAGTATCACACATGGTAAACCAGGCGCATGTCGTATGTCAGTTGTGCGATTTTCTAAGCTCCACCCCATTTCATTTCAACCCATTTAGTCCTATTTCTCCCAAAACTCCCAAATTCTTGTCATTTAGAGTAGCAAATAAGAGGGTTTAGAGAGATTATCATCCAAGCATGCTAAGGGGAATGGGTTTTTGGCATTTGTATGGTGAAATGAAAGCTGATCCGATTCTTCAACAAATGAAGTATACTATTTTGAGTGTTGGCTTGGACTCTTGTTTGCGGAGGGAAGCCATGTTTGGATTTTGCTATAAGTCATTTTCTCCAACCGAATTTATACTTTTCAGGTAGTTAGGTTTTGTTGATTTTGGAAAATGGTGGGTTGTTGGAATGAAATTGATGTATATGATTATAAATCCATGGGGGAATGGTTTAATACATTGATTATAGTGATTTAGCATAAAAAATAATGAATTATGCTAAGATAGGGTTTCCATGCATAGTGAAATTTGGGTGTTTCATAATTTTCATTGAATTAAACATGGGGTAAATGATTAATCACATGATTATCATGTTTTAGAACATGTATGGAATGATTTGAACCAGAGAAATTAACTTTATGATTATGCTCTAGTTCGAGGTTAATGAGGATTCTTGTGAATGGGCTGTGTAAGCCATGAATAGAGTGGATTTAAAGGGTAATTGAGTTATTTATAAGTTGTCTACTACTAATCATGTAAGATACTAAATAAAAATATGAACATGAAGATTTCTGATGATAATTATGGAGAAACTCTCATTTAACTAGTGTTTATCATACATTTGACAATTATAGCCTGACATCGACTATGAATGAAGTTTGAATACATCATTATGAATGGAATTTTGAGTTATATAGAATGATTTGAGAAGGATGAAAATGCATAGAACTTGAGGGATTGCTTGGAGCCAGAGGACTGATTTAAGTGGGCATTTGTGTTGATTGCAGAATTAGGGATAATGTTTATCTCTTTGTTTGAAATACCAGGCATGTATGTTTTGATTGGGGATAGTGGATATTCCATATTTATTTAATATTGATATTATATAGCTATGAGGAATAATTGGTGTCCCATGGAATGATTAAATGATGTTTGGTCCAGCATTGAATATCTAATATGAGGAATAGAAAGTATTCATTTGTCGTATATTTAATTTGAAGTTTGATGCAATATGAGATTGATTAGTTGGATGAGGATAAACATGGATTTTCTTGTTTGGTATGAATTGATGAACATATATTAATATCAGTTGTTTGATATGAAATGTGCTCATTATAAGGTAATTATTGTTGACATTTGTCTATTTATTGAGTTGCCCAGACTCATGCCTTCTTCTTTTATATTTTTAGCTGACAGGTCAAGCAATAGAGCTCAAGGAGAATAATATTTATCTTATTTATTGAATTTGTATTTTAAAATTTCCTATATTGTGTTTGTAATAAATTTAAGCATGAATGTATGTTTTTGTGGAATTGTAATCAAGTAATCTTAAATGATGAAAATAAGTCATAATAGCATGTCATTGAAATGTATTTATGGTTTGTACAGAAGGATATAATTTCCCCTTAGATGTGTTGCCATTATGATTCAATAAGATCTATGGCTGTGGGTATGTGGTTGGATATATCTTAGCCTGTATGTTAGTATTTTATTTGATTTAATGAATAATTATACAGGTTAGCTCCTAATATTCCGAGGGAAGCACTATCCATTTTTCTATAGTAACTAGTCGAGTTCCAAAATGGAATTCGAGTACCCCACCCTAAAAGTGGAGAAATCGAGGAGAGAAATATTTTAAAATGGTAAGTCGCATCTCGAAAGGCAGGGAATGACAAAATGGTGTCAGTGCCTCGGACTTATCTATGTGATAAGCCATAGGCACTAAATAATAATGTATTGCTACTCTGTGTGATGACACTAAATTCTCATGATGGCAATAGGGTATTAGAAATAAGAAATGACAGGCCATAGGAATTTGTAAGAACATTGAGTTACAAAATAATTTAAAGGCATGAGTAAGAAAATAAAGGGTAGGTAAATGTCAGTGGGTTGATATTATATGATTAATTGATATCACTATGTATGAAGGATATCCATATGGAATGAACATGAATGATAATTGTGAATTAATAATTGTGATTTGATATGACATTGTATAGTAGATATGATTTGAAATGAAAGTACAGTACTATGATATCACAATTGTAATTTTGAAATAGTGTATACTTGCTATATTCAAAATAGCATAGGGAAGCATGAGGGTGTCTATATGTACACCATAGCTGAATGTATAAATTTTATTTTTAAGATTTATATGGAATTAGAAATGATAAAACTTTAAAGTTTCAGGAATAAACATTGGAAACTAAATTCACTTTGATTTGTTGATTAATTTATGACGGAACCCATGGATTCCTTTGATTAAAATAATTGTAGAACCTTATTGACTTTTTGATTACTTGGATCATAAATGGCATGTTGTGAAGAATGATATGCTTATACATAATTGAATAACTTTCTTGTGATGTTGATTTAGATGGTCATGTGTCTCATGATTTATTGTTCGACATTGAATTTATGTATGATTGAATAAAGTTATTTTGATTGTTCATCTGATTAAGGGACATGTGTATTTTTCACCTAAGAATGATTGACAAAGTATTTATGTTGCAAGTTTAAGTTGTTTGGTTTATATAACTGAAAATGTAATTGATTGATGGAAAGTTTTGCGTATGAGATGTTCAAATGAAGAGTGCTGATATTACCATGTATTCCATCATAATTATGATTGAATTTTGTATTATAAAATGCATGTTATATGATGAATTTGTGGGATGTTTGGCAGGTTAGTGATGATGTATGAGTTAGTGTATGACGAAACAAAATAATGGTAGTCTAACGGAAGCCATGTATGAAATTGGAATTGAGTCTTGATAAAATTTTAAAGGCTTGCTTGGAGTATGATTGAGAATTAAAGGCACACTTGGATTAGAGGTGTTTTATGAATTCAGGTTTAAAACTATGATTGGATTTAGATACCAGTATCATTTATTAAATTGAATTGGGATGCTATTAGAATATTTTTATATGTATTTGGGTTTGGCTACTTGTTTAAGAATCGAAGATTTGGGCTGCTTGATTTATTTATGCCTAGGCTTGGTTATTTAAGTGAGATTTGAATATGTGATTATGCAATTAGTAATTACACATTAGCTATTTGGCTAAGGCTTGGCTTTTATTGCCTCTCAGAATATGATTGATATGTGTTTGAGGCTTGGATGAATGTTTGAGGTACATGCTTGGATTTGAACGCCCCTTAAAACATGATTTATATGTATTTGAAATTTCGATGCCTGCCAGCATATGATCATTATGTATTGAGGTTTGTATACCTGGCGGGCTAGTTCATTTGGTTATTTGGGATTTTGTCCCTCTCCGAGTTTTATTTGTTTGATTGATACTGCCCTTGATGGTGAAGAGGCCTGATCTGCTTATTGTGGGACTCCTTTCCTTATTTAGTAGGTATAGATGGAGAACTTGCAATTCCTACGTTGTAAGCTATTTGAGTCCACTTGACAGGGGTTGCCACTTGATTGTTGTTCAGATCACCTTTTTCGACATGGTTGCCACTTGATTATGGTTTCACTTTATTTGGCCATTTGATTGTGGTTGCCACCTGGATGTGGTTTAGACCACTTTGTTATGACCTCTCAAGCTTGATATTAGCAGATGACAGGTGCAATACATTGGTAATTTGGATACATTAGTTTGGAAATAATATGGAGATGTACCTTCTAATGAATATATGGATAAAATGGAACAACAGAAATAGATTGATATATTAAGATAGAAGTGATAAAGGAAGCATGGAGAGACACTTAGTTAGAAATTTTGTTGTTGTAATTGAATGTAAATTGTTACGTTGTGATTCTTAGATGATATGTTTGAAATTTTTAGTGTATATGTTAAACTCAATAGCTTCCAGTGGTTGTTATAGGAGAATGACATCTTCAATTGTTGAATAACTCTATTTGTGAGTATTTAGAAGAAAATAATATACATGCTATAATTGAAGTGAATCAGTATACGTGTTATGCCTATGTTGAGTCATGATATTAATGACCAATTCATATGATCAAAATATCACAACTTGTATAGTGTATCATGATGATACGGATCTACAAGATATGAATCGAGTGCATGATTTAGTTACTTGGCGTTGAAAGTTTCGACGATGAAACTTTTTGTAAGAAGGGGAGTCTGTAACATTCTAAGTATTAATAGATGCTAAAAATGAGGAGGAATTTTTTGCATTTTAGCATAATTAGGAATTGAGGTGATAAATTGTGTTTCATAAAGAAATTTGTTATGGAAAGTTGAATTAAACAAAGAGAATGACTTCATTAGTAATTTTGAGTGAAAAAGAACTTAAGTGGTGATTTTGAGTAAAGGCATGCGTATGACTCAAAGCATGTCTATTTCGTGAAATGTGACATGTATCAGGTATTGAATTGAAATTTAGAGATGATCTTTTAATTTTAAACCATTGAGTTGAATTTTTTGTAGAAAGAGCTAAATAGGTGAATTTCATCAAATCATGAAAAATTAAAAGGATGATTAAACTTATATGATGTTTGTGACAATTGAAATTTGCCGATATGTGTATTAGGTGATTTTTGGTTATTAGATTTTATATAATGCATTGTTGTGAGCTAGAGAAGGATAGTAAGAAGAAAAAGAACTAAAACAATAAAATTGAGAAAATGCATGATTATGATCTATAATGAATGACCTAATATCATTATCATGGGTATTGTGATGCGTAGGGAATCTTGGTTTAAGACTTGGGTGTAATTTGTAATGAAATTTGAATGTGGAGTCATTTATAGCCAAAACTTTAGAGAAATTTGGTTAAAAACAATTGAATGAGTAATTTTTTAAAATTGACTTCAAATAAAGTGGTAAATAGCATAAGAATGTTCCATTTCATGCATGTGATGTGTGGGAAGTGATTTTAGTGATATTTGAAGTATTCTGTGCAAAATGATGTTATGGGTGATATTTCATAAGTGCAAAATTGTGAATTTTGAGTAATCCTTTGTAATGGACATGTTGTTACTTGAATTGGTGGTGATATTAATGTTATTAAATGATCATTTACGATGATTAAACATAATACTAATTAAAATTTTAAAGTAATTTAGGATGTAAATTCAACACCCCATAATTTTGGAGTTAGTTTATGTGTTAAACATTAACATATGATGAATAGAAACTGAATATGATAATGGGGTCACTTGTGCTCCATTTTTAATATATCTATTAATTGATTTAGAAAATTATTTCAGCATGAAAGTTACATACGTTGAAATTATATGTTAATGGAATAAAAATCACTTAATTTGAAACTCATATGAGTAAGTTATGATTAATACACCAAAACTTTTCCATATATTAAAGAATAACAAGATGAACAAGATAGGTAAACTTTATTTAAAATTTTAACATATTCATGGGCTTATTTGGGAAACATTGTTACCATGAAAGTTTTCACCCTTTAAGTTATCTTTTTAATGCCTCTAAAATCAAGTAATTTAGATATCGTATGAGGGAGGTATGGGTGAAATACGAAAATTGCTCCTAGCAAGCAGTATGGTAGGAGGTTGCCATATTGACTATAGTTGGATCTAAGGGCATATACCTTGCTATTGATTGGCAGGAGGTATGGTAGGAGGCTTTCATACCGGTTATGGTCATAGGCGGTATGGCATGTGGTATGCCAGGCGCCCATTGTATGTCGATTGTGTGATTTTCCAAGTCTGACTCCATTTTGTTTCAACCCATTCAGTCCCATTTCTCTCAAAACTTTTGTCTTAGCCCCATTTGACCCAAATTCTTATCATTTGGAGTAGCAAATAAGAGGGATAAGAGAGATTATCATCCAAACATGCTAAGAGGAATGGGTTTTTGTCATTTGTATGGTGAAATGAAAGCTAATCCGATTCTTCAACAAATGGAGTGTACTATTTTGAATGCTGGGCTCGGACTCTTGTTTGTGGATGGAAGCCATGTTTGGATTTTGCTATAAGTCATTTTCTCCAACTGAATTTATACTTTTTAGTTAGTTAGGGTTTTGTGAATTTTAGGAAATGGTGGATTCTTGGAATGAAATTGATGTATATGATTATAAATCCATGGGGGAATGGTTTAATATATTGATTATAGTGATTTAGCATAAAACATAATGAATTATGCTAAGATAGGGTTTCCATGCATAGTGAAATTTGGGTGTTTCATAATTTTTTGTTGAATTAAAGATGGGGTAAATGATTAATGACATGATTATCATACTTTATAACATGTATGGAATGATTTGAACCAGTGAAATCAACTTTATGATTGTGCTCTAGTTCAAGGTTAAAGAGGATTCTTGTGAATGGGCTGTGTAAGCCATGAATAGAGTGGATTCAAAGCATAATTAAGTTATATATAAGTTGTTTAGCCCCTCTTTGGGTTTTATTTTTTTGATTGATGCCGCTTTTGATGGCGAAGAGGCCTAATCCACCTATCGTTGAACTCCTTTGCTTATTTAGTAGGTGTAGATGAAGAACTTGTAATCTCTAGGTTGCAATGACAACTAGATACCAGAGATGACATTGATTATGTTGTTATGGATTTGGTAACATTCATAACTGAGGTGGTAGGGATGGACTGGATCACACCGACATTGTAAGCTAGTTGAGTCTAGTTGACCGTGGTTGCCACTTGATTGTTGCTCAGTTCACCTTATTCGACAATGGTTGCCACTTGATTGTGGTTTCACTTTATTTGCCCATTTGATTGTGGTTACCATCTGGGTGTGGTTTAGACCACTTTGTTATGATCTCCCACGCATGATATTGGCGGAGGGCTTGTGCAATACATTGGTTATTTGGATACATTAGTTTGGAAATAATATGAAGATATACCTTCTGATGACTATATGGATAAATTGGAAGAGTAGAAATAGATTGATATGTTAAGATAGAAGTGATAAAGGAAGCATGGAGAGACACTAAGTCAGAAATTTTGTTGTTAATGCAAATTGTTACATTGTGATTCTCAGATGTTTTGTTTGAAATTTTTAGTGTATATGTTAAAATCAATAGTTGCCAATGGTTATTATATGAGAATGACATCTTCAATTGTTGAATAACTTTGTTGTGAGTATTTAGAAGAAAATAATATAATGCTATAATTGAAGTGAATCAGTTATGTGTGTTATGCCTGTGTTGAGTCATGATATTAATGACCAATTCATATGATCCAAAGATCGCAACTTGCACACTGTATCATGATGATAAGGATCCATAAGATATGAATCGAGTGCATGATTTAGTTAATTGGCATTGAAAGTTTTCAGGATGAAACTTTTTGTAAGGAGGAGAGTTATAACACTTAGGTGTTAATGAATGCTGAAAATGAGGAGGAATTTTCTGCATTTTAGCATAATAAGGAATTGTGGTGATAAATAGTGATTCATTTGGTTATTTGGGATTCTACCCCACTCGAGGCTTTATTTGTTTGATTGGTGCCGCCTTTGATGGTGAAGAGGCCTGATCTTTCTATTGTTGGACTATTTTGCTTATTTAGTAGGTGTGGATGGAGAATTTGCAATCCCTAGGTTGAAATGATGGCTAGATACTAGATATGACATTGATTATGTTATCATGGAGTTGGTAACATTCAAAGCTAGGGTTATAGGGATGGACTGCATCACACCAACATTGTAAGCCAGTTGAGTCCACTTGATGATGGTTATCACTTGATTATGGTTCCGATCACCTTATTCAATAATGGTTGTCACTTGATTATGGTTCCGATTACCTTATTCAATAGTGGTTGCCACTTGATTGTGGTTTAGATCACTTTATTTGCCCAATTGATTGTGGTTGCCAATTGGGTGTAGTTTAGACCACAACCTCCGGAGCATGGTATTGGGCAATGACAAGTGAAATACATTGGTTATTTGGATAATTAGTTTGGAAATAATATGACAATATACCTTTTCATGACTATATGGATAGTATGGAAGAGTAGAAATAGATTGATATGTTAAGATAGAAGTGATAAAGGAAGCATGGAGAGACTCTTAGTTAGAAATTTATTTGTTGTAATTGAATGTAAAATGTTATGTTGTGATTCTTAGATGCTATGTTTGAAAATTTTAGTGTATATGTTAAACTCAATAGTTGCCATTGGTTGTTATACGAGAATTACATCTTCAATTGTTGAATAACTCTGGTAGTGAGTATTTAGAAGAAAATAATATAAATGCTATAATTGGAGTGAATCAGTATACGTGTTATGCCTGTGTTGCGTCATGATATTAATGACCAATTCATATGATCGAAAGATTGCAAATTATGTGGTGTGTCATGATGATACGGATTTGCAAGATATAATTTGAGTGCATGATTAGTTACTTGGCATTGAAAGTTTTGAGGATGAAACTTTTTGTAAGGAGGGGAGTCTGTAACACCCTAAGTATTAATGGATGTTGAAAATGAGGGGGAATTTTTTGCATTTTATCATAATGAATAATTGAGGTGATAAACATTGATTATAATGAAATTTTTTATGGGAAATCGAATTGAACAAAGAGAATGACTTCATTAGTAGTTTTGATTGAAAAAGAGCATAAGTGGTGATTTTGAGTAAAGCCATGCATATGACTCGAATAACTAGTGTAGCATGTTTATTATGTGAAATGTAACATGTACCAGGTCTTGTATTGAACTTTAGAGATAATCTTTCAATTTTAAACCATTGAGTTAACTTTTTTGCAAAAAGAACTCAATAGGTGAATTTCATCAAATCATGAAAAATTTAATGGATGATTAACCTTATATGTTGGTTATGGTGATTGAAATTTTCTCGTGAGAATATGAGGTGATTTTTTATTCTTAGATTTCGTATAATACGGTGTTGTGAGCTATAGAAGGATAGTAAGAAGAAAAAGAACTAAAACAATAAAATTGAGCGAAGGCATGATTATGATCTATATGAATGATCTAATATGATTACCATAGGTATTTTGATGTATGGGGAATTTTGGTTTAAGACTTGAGTGTAATTTGGAATAAAATTTGAATGTTGAGTCATTTATAGCAAAAAATTTAGAGAAATTCAGAGAAATTCATTTAAGAACAACTGAATAAGTAATTTTTGGAAATTAAATCCAAGTAAAGTGGTAAATAGCAAAGCATGTTCCATTTCATGCATATGATGTGTGGGAAGTGATTTTGGTGATATTTGAAGTGTTTTGTGTAAAATGAGGCTATGAGTGATATTTCTTAATTGTAAAATTCTGAATTTTGAGTAGTCATTTTTAATGTATAGGTTGTTACTTGTGTTTGGGGTGATGTTAATGTTATTAAATGCTCATTTAGGATGATTAAAAATGATGCTAATTGAAATTGTAAAGTGATTTAGGATGCAAATGCAACACCCCATAATTTTGGAGTTAGTTTATGTGTTAAACATTGACATATGATTATTGGAAACTGAGCATGACAATGGGGTTACTTGTGCTCCATTTTTTATATATTCATGGACTGATTAGGAAAAATGTTTCAACATGAAAGTTATAGAACATAAAATTATCTGTCTAATGGAACAAAAATCACTCAATTCGAAGTTCATATGAGCAAGTGATGATTAATACACCAAAACTATTCTGTATGCTAAAAAGTAACGAGATGAATGAGATGGTTCATATTTATTTCAACTTTTGACACATTTGTGGGTTAATTTAGGAAAATTTGTTACGTGAAAGTTTTAACCCTTGATAAGTTTTAACTCTTGATATTATCTTTCTAACGCCTCCAAAATCAAGTAATTTGGAAATCGTACAAGGGCTGCCATACCGGCTGCGGTTGGATCCAAAAGGCATATACCTTGCTATTCATTGGTAGGTGGTATGGTAGGAGGCTTACATATTGGTTGCGGTCATAGGCGGTATGCCAGGCTCCTACCATATGTCGGTTGTGCAATTTTATATGTCTGACCCCATTCCATTTCGACCCATTTAGTCCTGGTTCTCCCCAAACTTTTGGCCTAGCCCTATTTGATCCAAATTCTTGTCATTTAGAGTAGCAAATAAGAGGGTTTAGAGAGATTATCATCCAAGCATGCTAAGGGGAATGGGTAGTTAGCATTTGAATGGTGAAATGAAAGCTGATCTGATTCTTCAAAAAATTGAGTTGCTTGATATGAATTGATGAACATATATTAATATCAGTTGTTTGAGATGAAATGTGCTCATTCCAAATTAATTATTGTTGACATTAGTCTACTTACTAAGTTGTTTGGACTCACACCTTCTTGTTTTATATTTTTAGCTGACAAGTCAAGCAATGGAGCCCAAGGAGGATAATATTATTTTATTTATTGAATTTGTATTTGGAAATTTCCTATATTGTGTTTGTAATAAATTTAAGCATGAATGTATGTATTTGTGGAATTGTAATCGAGTAATTTGTAAATGATGGAAATAAGTCGTAATGGCATGTCATTAAAATGTATTTATGGTTTTGTACAAAAGGATATAGTTTCCCTTTAGATGTGTTGCCATCATGATTCAATGAAATCTAGGACTGTGGGTATGTGGTTGGATATATTTTAGCACGTGTATTAGTTTTTTATTTGATTTAATGAATAGTTGTACAAGTTAGCCCCTAATATTCCAAGGGAAGTGCTGTCCAATTTTCTGTAGAAACTGGTTGAGTTCCAAAATAGAACTAGAGCACCCCACCCTAAAAGTGGAGAAATCGAGGTGAAAAATAGTACAAAATTCTCATGATGGTAATAGGGCATTAGCAATAGGAAATGACAAGCCATAGGAATTTGAAAGAACATTAAGTTACAGAATAATTTGAAGACGTGTGTAAGGAAATAAAGGGCAGGTAAATGATAGTCGGTTGATATTATATGACTAATTGATATGACTATGTATGAAGGATATCCATATGGAATGAACATGAATGATAATTGTGAATTAATAATTGTAATTTGATATGATATTATATAGTGGATATGATTTGAAATGAAAGTGACAATGCTATGATATCACAATTGTAATTTTAGAATAGTTTATACTTGCTATATTAAGAATAGCACAGGGAAGCATGAGGGTGCTTGTATGTGCACCATATCTGAATGTATAAATGTTATGTTTACAATGTATTTCGAATTAAAAATGATGAAACTATAACGTTTCATGAATAAACATTGGAAACTAAATTCACTTTGATTTGTTCAGTGATTTATTATAAAACCCTTGGATTCCTTTGGTTAAAATAATTGTATGAAACTTGTTGACCATTTGATTACTTGGATAGTACATGACATGTTGTGAAGAATGATATGCTTATACCTGATTGAATAACTTGCTTGTGAGCATGTTGATTTAGATGGTCATGTGTGTCATGATTGTATTGTTTAACATGGAATTTCTATATGATTGAATTAAGTTGCTTTGATTGTTCATCTGATTAAGGGACGTGAGTATTTTTTTCCTACAAATGATTGACAATGGATTTATATTATAAGTTTAAGTTATTGGGTTTATATAACTGATAATGTAATTGATTGATGGAAAGTTTTGCATATATGAGATATTGGAATGAAGATTGGTGATATTACCTCGTATTCCATCCTAATTATGATTGAAATGTGTATTATAAAATGCATATGGTATGATGAATTTAAGGGATGTTTGGCAGGGTAGTGATGATGTATGAGTCAGTGTATGATGAAACAAAATAATGGTAGTCTAACAGAAGCCATGTATGAAATTTGAATTGAGTCTTGATGAAAATTTTAAGGCTTGCTTGGACTATGATTGAGAATTAAAGGCATGATTGGATTAGAGGTGTTTTATGAATTTAGGTTTAAAAGTATGATTGGATTTAGATACTGGTATCATTTATTAAATTGAATTGGGATGCTGTTAGAATATTTTTGTATGTATTTGGGTTTGGTTACTTATTTGAGAATCAAAGATTTGGGCTGCTTGATTGATATATGCCTAGGCTTGGTTATTTAAGTGAGATTTGAATATGTGATTATGTGATTAGTAATTACACATTAACTATTTAATTGAGGCTTGGCTTTGAATGTCTCTTGGAATATAATTGATATATGTGTTTGAGGCTTGGATGCATGTTTGAGGTACATGCCTTAATTTGAACACCTTTTAAAACAGGATTGATATGTATTTGAAATTTTAATGCTTGTTAGCATATGATCATTATATGTTGAGGTTTGGATACTTGGCGGGCTGGATCATTTGGTTATTTGGGATTTTGCCTCTCTTCAAGCTTTATTTGTTTGATTGATGCCGCCTTTGATGGCGAAGAGGCTTGATCCGCCTATTGTCAGACTCCTTTACTTATTTAGTAGGTGTAGATGGAGAACTTACAATCCCTATGTCGCAGTGACGGCTAGATACCAAAGATGACATTGATTATTTTTGTCATTGATTTGGTAACATTCATAGCAAGGGTTGTAGGGATGGACTGGATCACACCTGCGTTGTAAGCTAGTTAAGTCCACTTGATGATGGTTGCCACTTGATTGTGGTTCAAATCACCTTATTCGACAGTGGTTGCTAATTAATTGTGGTTTAGACCACTTTATTTGTTCATTTGATTATGGTTGTCACTTGCATGTGGTTTAGACCACTTTGTTATGACCTCTCGAGCAGGGTATTGGTTGATAGCAGGTGCAATATATTGGTTATTTGGATACATTAGTTTGGAAATAATATGATGATATACCTTGTCATGACTATATAAATAGAGTGGAAGAACATAAATAAATTAATATTTTAAGATAGAAGAGATAAAGGAAGAATGGAGAGACTCTTTGTTCGAAATTTTGTTGTTGTAATTGAATGTAAAATGTTACGTTATGATTCTCAGATGCGCTGTTTGAAATTTTGTGTATATGTTGAACTCAATAGTTGCCATTGGTTGTTATACGAGAATGACATCTTCAATTGTTG
>JAYJMB010002101.1:0-15724 GCA_036873735.1 Pouteria campechiana
GGATCGACCCTTGCATAAGCACACTAGACTACACATCGACCGTGCACTTGCGAGGTTATTTAAAACCTGAGCCATCAGAGTTTATGGCAACCATCAAGTTTTTGGCGCCGCTGCCGGGGACAGATGGAAGCCATCTATATTTCTTGGCTCATCACTAGGCAGCCTGTGGAGGCCTGAGTTGGCAAAGCAGACAATAGTACACTATAGGAGCTAGGCTGTTACAACATCTAATGGGTATATCAGCAAATTTTAAACCATAATTCCAAGTTACTGTTTCATCCAGAGAATCTGTGCACAACAACTTCCAAGTACAACATATTTGGCTTTAGCGGTTGATAATGTAACATATGTCTATTTATTGGACAACCATGATAGGATCATGTTTCTAAGAAATTGACAAGTTTCTGAAATACTTTTTTATCTAATCTATATCTAGCAAAGTCAACATCAGAGTACCCTATTAATTTTAAGTCTGAACCTTTTTGATACCATAAACAAAGATTTGGAGTGTCTAATAGGTATCTAAAAATTCTTTTATAAGTAATAAGATGTAAATCTTTAGGATCTAACTGGAATCTAATACTCATACATACACTAAACATAATGTCTGGCCTACTAGCTGTGATATATAATAGAGATCTTATAATACTTCTATAAAACTTTTAGCAAACAGATTTACCTTTTTCATCCTTATCCAATTTGATGGAGGTGCTTATTAGAGTTCCATATTTCTTTCCATCTTCAAGAATGAATTTCTTTAGCAGTTCCTTTGTGTATTTAGTTTGGTGGATGAAATTTTTTTTCTTTTTTTGCTTTACTTGCAATCCTAAGAAGAAATTCAATTCTACCATCAAACTCATTTTAAATTCTCCTTGCATAATCTTAGAAAATTCTTTACAAAGATTTTCATTAGTAGCTTCAAATACAATCTCATCAACATATGTTTGTACAATGAGAATGTCTTTCATAGCATACATAATGAAGAGAGTTGTGTCTACTTTGCCCCTTGAGAATCCTTTTTCAATCAAAAATTTACTTAGCCTTTCATATCATTCTCTAAGAGCTTGCTTTAATCCATAGAGGGATTTCTTAAGTTTGAAGACATGGTTAGGATCATGAGGGTCTTCAAACCCAGGGGGTTGTTCCACATATACTTCTTCACTAATGAAACCATTCAAAAATGCAAGTTTGATATCCATCTGGTGAAGTTTAAAGTTCATGAAGGATGCAAATGCCGACAGCATGCTTATGGCTTCTATACTACCAACAGGAGTGTATCATTCATCAAAATCAATTCTTTCTTCTTGATAGTACCCCTTTCCTACTAACCTTGCCTTGTTTCTCATTACTAATCTAGTTTTATTATGTTTGTTTCTAAAGACCCATTTGGTTCCTATAATTGATTGGCGATTTAGGATTAGAACTAAGGTCCACACATCATTTATTTTGAATTAGTCCAGTTCCTCTTGCATATCTAAAATCCAATTTTCATCTTCTAATGCATGGTCTATGCAAGTTAGCTCTATTTGAGAAATAAAGGCAAAATTACTACATATTTGGTGATAAAATGATCTAGTTCTAACTTTATCATACACATCACCAATTACTTGGTTTTCAGGATGATCATGCATGAATCTCCAATCTTTGGGAAGAGAAGAGTTACTTCTTCATATACCTCACTAGTGGATGACTCAAGTTGTTTGTCAGCTCCATCCCCTACTATTTTTATTTATAGAGTTTGTTTGTCTTGATTTTGCAAGTTTATCCTCTCCACATCAATTGTAAATTTGTCAGCTTCATCATCAAGATTCTTTGGTCTGTTTAAATAGTTAAAAGATTCATCAAATTTGATATGAATAGATTCTTCTACAATTCTACTACTCAAATTGTAAATTCTAAAGGCTATACTAATAATGAAATACCCAAGGAATATTCCTTCTTTAGATTTACTATCAAATTTTTTAATATCTCCTTTTCCATCATTAAGAATAAAACATTTACAGCCAAAAGTATGGAAAAATGATATGTTGGGCTTTTTGCCATAATATATCTCAAATAGAGTTTTATTGAGTATTTGCCTAGTATGAATTCTATTTACAATAAACTGGCAGTATTCATAGCCTCAAAAATATTATGCTAGATTATATTCACTCAACATGGTCCTTGCCATTTCTTGTAAGGTTTTATTCTTTCTTTTTGCTACTCTATTATGTTGGGGTGTTCTTGGTGCAGCAAAAGTTTGAAAGATACCATTATTTTCATAGTAACCATGATCACTCCTGATGCTAATAATATGAGAGCTTTGTTCATTCTGTACATTCTGCTTCATCTTTGGATGCAAGAATAGTCATCAATGATGACATATGTGTAATGTTTTCCTCCTAGACTTTTAGTTTTAATTGGTCGAACTAAGTTCATATGTAGCAATTGAAGTGGCTTAGTTGTGTGTACCTCCTTGTTCAGCTTGAAAGATTCTTTTGCATGTTTTCCTTTCAAATGGGCATCACGCAACTGTCCTTTGTCAAATTCTAGTTTGGATAAGCCAACTACAACATGTTTTCTATACAGTCTTTCTATCATATCTTTATTGGGATGTCTCACTCTTCTATGCCATAATAGGGACTCATCATGACTAATAAGACCCTTAGCTTAGATATCAAATAAGTCTATTATATAGACATTTCCATGCCTTTTTCCTAGAATTACAGTTGAGTCATTCTGATCTAGGACTAAATAAATGTGAGCTTCAAACATAATCTTGTAACCATTGTCATAAACTAATTGACACTTAGAAGATTGTGCTTCAGCTCTTCATCTAGAAGTACATCTAAAATAGTAGTAGAATGTGGTTGTCCAACCTTACCAATCCCAACCACTACCTTTCCTGTTATCTCCGAAGGTTACTATTCCACCATATCTCTCTTTCAATTTAGTAAACAGCTCCTTCTCCCTTGTCATGTGTCTCTAGCAACCACTATCAATGTACTACATGCTACTTCTTGTGGCTCTCAGACACACCTGTAGTGACAAGGTTAGGCTTTAATCTTTGGTACCCATTTGGGAATGGGTCTAGGTGGGTTAGCAACATTAAATTTTAGTACCCTTTATCCTTTGAGTGCCACTACTCTACTTTTAGGAGATTGAATTACATTTACTACATCTACAACTTTCTTAGGAATCTAAATCATGGACTGTTTGGTCCTTTATTTTCTTCTAGAATTATAGTTCTTTTTTTTGTATTAATGACCACCTTTACTTTTTGGTCTCATTCTAAACAAGGTAGAGGTTAAGGACTGTGTTCAGGCATTATTTCTACCTTAACATGCTAAAGTTTTTGAAGGGTGCATTGATTGTTCTTGAGCTTGCAATTCTCATCTTTCAACTTGGAGAATTCATTGGTTACTTTCAATAGCTCCTTCCTTGTCTCCTTGTATTTGGCTTTCAAAGCCTTGAAATCTACATATATACTTTCTAATTCATCAAGAAAACTTTGACATTCAAGTTCAAAAGTTACTTCATCCTAATAGATGACCATGAAGCTGATTTCAATGTGGTATTCTCCTTGATCTGCTTTTGTAGGTGATAATCTACTAAATTTCTCTTCATGTGTGTCTTCACTATCACTTGCACTTTCATGTAACATGTTTTCAATCATTTCTCATGTTGCAAGTACTTCATTCTTGTTGAAGCTTTTGTTATTGCTACTTCTATTTTTTTATAGGATATAAGTTGTGCCTTTTGCTTTGTTATTCCCCTTGCCTCTTATCAGACTCTTGGCAATCATAACTCATGTGGCCAGTCTTGCCACAATTATAGCATGTAAGAGCACCTTTTCTTTTGTCTTTGTTTCTAAAATTTATGGAGTTACTTCTAGCCTTTCTTTTAAATATGGTTTTGAATCTTCTACTTAGCATCGCCATGCCATCATCATTTTCAACCCTACTTGTTGATGCTTCACTTTGTGAGTTATCTTCTGAATCAACTCCCAGTGCTATTGCTTTCTTTCCTTTTGGTTCTTTTGGAACTTTCTGCTTCATTAGAACTTCATGGGATATAAGTAAACCCATTAATTCTTCTACTTTCATTTTGTCCAGATCTTTTACCTCTTGAATAGTTGTAAATTTTGCCATCCATTGCCTTGGCAAAGATCGTAGAATCTTTTTCACCATTTTGGGTTCTTCATATTTTTCACCAAGACTACTTAACCCATTGGTGATCTTTTGAAATCTTTCAAACATTTCTGATATTGTTTCATTGTCTTGCATATGGAAGGCTTCATATTTGTGCATAATTATATTAATTTTAATCTCCTTAACCTGATTAGTACCTTCATGTGCAACTTTAAGTTTATCCCAGATTTCTTTTGCTGAGCCACAAGCAGAAATCTTTTCAAACTTAGACAGTGATAATGCATAGTAGAGGCTATTCTTAGCTTTAGCATCTCTTTCTACTAAAATGATATCTTCAACAATATATTTGTTCACTGTGTTTGTGATAGTCTTTCCATCTTTAATGATTTTCCATAACTTATTGTCAATGGCTATCAAAAAGTTCTGCATACGCATTTTCCAGTACTTGTATTTGGTGCCATCAAAAAATGGGGGTCGGGTAGTTGACTGTCCTTCAACTATGGTGTTGTGGAGTGTTGGCCATGGAGATCACTTCAAGTCATCAAAATAACTAGTAATTAAGGTTCACTATTGAAACCCACTCTAATACCAATTGTTGGTCCCATCCTAAGGTAGCTCAAGAGAAGGGTGAATTGAGCTATTAAAATATTGGCCAATATAAAACCAAAATGCTATAAAAATAGGAGATGAATCACATAGCATAGAGTACACAGATATTTTATAGAGGTTTGGACCACAACACAGACCTACTCCTCTCTCTAAGTCACTCACTGTACTCATGTTCTACTAATCACTAGTTAGTTTTCCCGAGATTACCAACAAACTCTTACACAGGTTGATTTTCCAAAAGCTCACCAACAAACTTTTTCCCAGTTGGTTTCCAAAGCTAACGAACAAAATTATACACAGGTTGGTTTTCAAAGCTAACCCACAAACTTATCCTAGTTTAGTAAGCCCCTTAATTGCTATCCCAATCAACGAAAAATGTACAATAGAAAATGCCTCTTACATAGGCTGAATTTGTACACAATTAAATGCAATGGTAAAATATATATTAATAAATACAGAGTATTTCAAACTCCATTGAGTTGTGGTAGAAAATAAGCTTTCAATGTAGATGGCTTTTTGGTGCTGTGGAGTTAGAAGAAAACGTTAGAGAGTAAATTCGCTTATTTTTCTTCTTAAATATTTTTCTCAATTCTATATCCTATAAACCCTCTTGGAGTGACCCTTCTTTACTCCTTTTATAACTGAATTTTAATTCTACTCATTAGAGAAGATGATGTTCATTTAGTCCGAGCAAATCGATAGGATTTTCTATTCATTGGAGCTTTCTCACAATTTTTCATGTTTGAGATCTATTAAACATGTTTGAGTTCAGTTTTCATGTCTTCAGTTAAGTTTTCAGACTTGCTAAACTTATTTAGTTAGAAATTGATGGTTTGGCCATGTCTCAAAGTGAACCATCATGTTTGGGTTCAAATGGTCATGTCTGGTATTAAAATTTTGGACTTGGACTACTGCCTAGCTTGCAATTGACTTCTTTCTTCCATGTCTGAAAATGATTTGCCATGTTTGGATTTGAGTGTCTTTGTCTTGAATTATTATTTCAAACTTGGATGAACCGTTCAGCCTGTAGCACTGTATTCGATCATGTCTTAAAGTGAATCGCCATATCCAGAAATGATTCCCATGTTAGTAATTAAGATTTCAAACTTGGATTGGCACTAGTTACATTTTATCACATGACTTGATCTAGGCTATGTCCAGATTTTAGCAAATGGGATTTTTGGACTTGGATTTCTAGACGCATTCTTCTCTTTAGTCTTCAATGGTGTCCATGTCTAGATTTTATGTTTGTGAATGACTTCTTAGTTCTAGCAACTTGACTTCTTGATCAGCAATGTCCAGGCCTTGTTTCATGTCTGGAATTGGTATGTGATGTCCAGACTTGCTTCTTTAGTTCTATTATTTTACTTGAGTGATTCTTTAGTGTCCATTATTTTACTTGAGTGCAAAAATTAGACTTTTCTTCATTTTGAAGCCTTGAACTTCTTTCTAACTTTTGAGCACAATCTAAATACTTTGGCAATGTTTTAAGACATGTGTAAAAGTTGTTTCACACTGCCTCTTCAAAGTTTCATTGTCATTCTTTCTCATTTGAGCATTTACGTTTTCTTCCTTATAATCTGGTAGATCTTGTTTCTGATATAGTCCTGTAAGTGTTGTCTACTTATACTATTTTCATGATGTATTGTTCGTTACTGCACACTTTGGAAATAAAGATTAGTAGCCTAAACTTTCACTCATGTGTTTTTGTTCATCATCAAAACTTAGTTGGTTAAATATGTTCATCATCAAAATCAATCCTAGTGAAGAGATTGATTACAACAAATACAAGTTGGAAAATTATAGTTTGCCCCTTTTCAAATGCTTTAGAAAACCATAAAAAGTATTCAATTGATAAATCATGTAAATTCATGTTTCATTTAATCCTTTGGTTTTCTATAAGTGTGGCTTGATTTTACACATGTTAAAAACATATATATTTACCATCCATTCACTCAAAATACATTTGGAACTTTTATATCATTGCAACTATTATAATCATTCTTCAACCATTTCAATTTACACTCCAAATTATTTATTACAAGATAAATTCTTCCATACTTCTAGAACTTAGCAAAACTTTGTTAGTTTAAAACGGTGTTAGACAAGTTTTGTTGTCATCAAAACTACACACTTAAACCTAACATTAGGGTTGAGATTTTTATAAATGGCTTATAAATGGGTCAGTGTTGGTCTAGAGGGTGTAATTAGAGTGCTCCCAACACTCTTTTAGATTTCAACTCTAAGGAGCATATTCAAACAGCTCTTGTTTGCACTTAGATAGTCATAGCTCTTCTTGAGTCTAGTCACAATTGCTAGCTCAAGGAACAAGAAATAAATATCAAAAGTTTAAGCACAAAAATTTCTCAATAAGCACTAGGGAAGGTTTTTGAAAGTTGAATGCAAAAGCAAAAAATCTTCCCAAAGGTAGTTAAGAGCCTTCAAGGAAAGTTGAAGAAGGTCTAAATGCAAGGCTCTTGATTTTTGAAGAATTGCGGAAGGTTTAGCTCAGATAAGTAAATGCTCTCAAGAGGTTGAATGATTTTCTCAATTGCTTTATTACTTTCTTCTGCTTCCAGAGATGCTCCATTTATAGCTGCTTTAAATTCTAATTTTTAGTGGTAGGTGAACTCCATTAATGATTGAAGTCAATCTGATTGGCGCATTTTGAACTCTATAACTTCCACTTTAATCCTTGTATGTTGGGATGCCTACAGCGCCATCCTAGGAGAAGATGAGTTCTGGTTTCTTAATAAGCTCTGGTCGAGGTATCACTACAATGACTGACTTTTTCATTAATATGGAATAGGTGTTATTAATGTTGAGCAAGGACCAACGGTTCATCCTGACCATTACTTGTCTTTTACTTATGATAGATAAAGTATCTTCATCAGCTAGAGTTTCCTCGTCTTCGTCTTTCGTAAGTATCAGATGAAGTACTCTTTTTATTGCTGCCAGACAAATTTAATTATTCAAGTTCTTTGTCTATTGCATCATAGAGGCACAGATGTCTTGTTGCTTTAGCACTTCATCTATTGGGTTTATCTGTTGTAAGCAACATATAAAGTGTTGGATTACAGACGGGTTTTCTTCATGCCTTCGTCTGATGAAATATTTCTCCGCTTTGTCTATTGATAGCAG
The DNA here is from genome assembly GCA_036873735.1 of Pouteria campechiana. Classification (NCBI taxonomy): domain Eukaryota; kingdom Viridiplantae; phylum Streptophyta; class Magnoliopsida; order Ericales; family Sapotaceae; genus Pouteria; species Pouteria campechiana. The sequence goes on from JAYJMB010002101.1 coordinate 7,881, forward strand.
ACGATCACTAACAAATTCTTTGTTCTACTAGATGCTCCTTACTTCTTTCACTTTGTCTATCAACAACAAATAATTATTAGCTTACTTGTGATAGATAGAGTTCTGTTCTGCCATATGATTCTTTCTTCTCCACTTTGTCTATGATGGCAGACGAAGTTTTTATCTATCAAAAAGATCTTCACTTCTTCCGCCTTTATCTGTACTCATTAGATGACCATTAGCATAACTATGGCTTGTTTATGATAGACAAAACCTATTGTATACATATTGTCTTGCATCTGTTAGATATGATCTTTCTCTTTGATAAATGAATGGAAACAGTCGAGTCTTTTTCATTCGTGTTTTGTCTGTTATGATACTTTATCTTTTGCTCCTTTACATGCTCAATCCTTGTGCCATGGAATTGTTTTCTATGCTCTTTTTTTTAAGGCCTACAACTTGATTTTGCATGTTAAAATCATGATAATAACCATTAATACATAATCATTAATCAAGTTTTGTTTGTTATCAAAACCATGCATTCATGTCAACATTCTCCCCTTTTTGAAGATGACAAAACTTGATTAAAAATTATCTCATAAAAAATAATCTCCCTCTGAATGTATGCAGATTTACAATGTTTAATCATTTCTCAAGTTGCCATTTTCTGATGTTTGCTAATATGTTCTCCCCCTGAGTAGTTAGAGTGTATGCTCCCTCTGATTTGTTAAAGGATTATGCATATTTATATTTCCTTTTTGAGATAATTTCCATATTCATTCTCCCCCTTTTTCCCATAAGCAAAAAGAAATATCCACTCCTAGTGAGTACAGGCTAGACATAAAGAGATAAGCAAAAAATATTATATCATTTCATTTCAGTAAAAATAATAATACAGAGCATATTAGCCTAGATACAATCATTCTAAGTTTGGGGAGGTGGAGAGAGAGAGAGAGAGAGAGAGAGAGAGAGAGAGAGAGAGATTCTTGTGAACCCAAAGAGGTTATCCACAAGGTGAGGGATGTGCATCCAAAACTATGAGAGGTTTCTTCAAGTGTGAGAAACCAAAGTTTTTGGTGGTGGATGGGAAGATGAGAAGTTGGAGATGGATGTAATATACTTGTTTATTCCATTCTCTTCCTCTTCAAATGCCCTAGATGATAGTAATATGTGAACCAAGGCTATTGGCAGTGATGAGATTGATGAATGGTCTCTGCAAAGCTAGATTTTGAAGATAGATGCTTCTGGAAGAATGGTGAACACAGAAGCATTATCTTCCCTCCAAAAAAGCAATTGAAGAACCAACAATTGATTCTTCACTCCCCACCACACGCTTGTCTTCTCTTTATGATTACTTCCAAAATGTTATTCGCTGAAGTTTTTCATTTTGGTAGTACAGTGAAGGATTGTGATTCAAGGGTTAAAATAGATTGATTACGGAGGCCATACGAGATGCATGATGTGATTTTCCAAGAAATGGAGAGTAATTAGTGCTAAAAATAGAGTTTGATGTTATAACCATAGCTATAAGTTAATTATAGCAAGAAAATGAGGTGTACTAGACCTTGAGAATTAATCTTTAGATGAAGTGTAAATGGAGCACTTGATATGAATAACCTACTTCGGCTAAGACAAAGTTTAGTCTTAAAAGGTCGTATTTAACATCGCAAGTTCATGCATAGAAACATTAGAGATTTCATACTCAAATCATTACATTTGTCAGGCCTAATTCTCCTCTAATGTTGTAGAAGATGTCTAACGATGATGACTTAGTAAAAATATCAGCAAGTTGAGCATTTGTGGGCACATATTCTAAACATATATCATGTTTTTCAACATGATCTCTAATAAAGTGGTGCCTAATCTCTATATGCTTGGTTCTCGAGTGTAGGATAGGTTTCTTTGTCAAGCATATGGCACTAGTGTTGTCACATTTAATGGGTATGTCTCTATAGCTTAGGCCATAATTGTGAAGTTGTTGTTTCATCCATAGCAATTGAGCATAACAACTTCTAAAAGCTATATATTCAGCTTTTGCTATAGAGAGAGCAATACTAGTCTATTTTTTATAGAACCATGATACTAAACTATTTTCTAAAAATTGATAGGTTTCACTAGTACTTCTTCTATCGACTTTATATCCTCCAAAATCAGCATCAGAATATCCGATGAGTTCAAAATTTGTTCCTTTGGGATAATAAAGTCCTAAATTTGGTGTGTCAATCAGATACTTAAAAATTCATTTTACTGCCATAAGATGAGATTATCTAGGAATGGACTGAAATCTAGCATATAAGCATACACTAAATAGAATATCTAGTCTAGATGCAGTAAGGTAGAGAAGAAATCCAATCATACTTCTATATTATTTTTGATATAGGAGTTTACCTTTTTCATCCTTGTCCAGCCTTGTTGATGTGCTCACTTCTTCTATTTTGAATTTCTTTAACATCTCTCTAGTATATTTCGATTGGCAAATATAATTTCCATCATCCCTTTACTAGATTGACAATCAAAGAAAGTAATTTAATTATCTCATTATACTCATTTCAAATTCAGCCTACATGATCTTTGAGAAAACTTGACATAATTTTTTATTAGTACCTCCAAATATAATGTCATCCATATAAATCTTAACTATCAAGATATTTTTATTAATATTTTTGATAAATCAAGTAGTGTCAACCTGTCCTCTCTTGAATTTATGATCACTTAAGAATTTGCTCAACCTTTCATACCAAGCTCTTAGAGCTTGTCTTAAACCATATAGTGCCTTGGTGAGCTTATAAACATGATCAGGGTGATCATCATTTTCAAAACTAGGAGGTTATTTTACATACACTTCTTTACTTAAATATCCATTTAGAAATGCACTCTTTACAACCATTTGAAATAAGTTAAAGTCCTTATGAGATGCAAAAGCAAGTAGCATTCTAATGGCTTCTAATCTAACTACAGGGGCATATGATTCTTCATAATCAATTCCTTCTTCTTAAGAGTAACCCTTAGCAACTAATCATGCCTTATATTTTACAACTAGCCCACCATCGTCCAGTTTATTTCTGAATACCCATTTAGTTCTGATTACATCAATATTTTCTAGTTTTGGAACTAATTCTCATACTTTGTTCCTTTCAAACTAGTTGAGCTATTCTTACATTGATATAATCCAATTTTCATCATTTAATGCTTAATCAATGTTGGTTGGCTCTATTGTAGAGATGAATGCATAATGATCACAAACATTTTGCATAAACCTTCTTGTTTTGACATCGTCATATACATTTCCTATGATTTCTTTTCTAGGATGAGTGCTAATAAATTTCAAATCAATAGGAGGTTGATAAGGAACATTACCTATTCTTCCATCTTCTTCATTATCTATACTTTGTGCATCTTCACCATTGGTATAATTCTCTTGATCCTTTAATTTGAGCTTCTTCATATTTGTTGCTACATCTACATCACTATCACACTCCTTTCTCGGGGTTATATTTATTTCATCAAATTTAACATGTATGGACTCTTCTAAAACATGTGTTTTCTTAATGTATACTCTAAATGCTCTATTATTGGAAGAATAAACAAGAAAGATAGCTTCATCACTCTTTGGATCAAACTTTCCAAGGTTATCTTTTTCTTTATTCAGTGCATAAGCATAAGCATCTAAAAGGATGAAAATATTAGATGTTTGGTTTTCTTCCTTTTTAGAGCTCATATGGGGTTTTCTTTAAGATTGCTCTTATGGTAACCTTGTTCAGTACATGGCAAGCAGTACTAACTGCATCTCCCTAGAATCTTTGGGACAATTTACTTTCATTCAACATGGTTCTTGCCATTTCTTGAATTGTCCAATTCTTTCTTTCCACAACTCCATTTGGTTGAGGAGTTCTATGGGATGAGAAACTATGGTGAATTCCTACTTTATCACAAAAATCAATGAATCTTCCATTCTTGAATTCATCACCATGATCACTATGAATGGATACAATAAACATTTGTTTCTCATTTTGGACTAGATTTGAAAAAGTATAAAACTTTAAAAATGCTTTATCTTTGCTAGTCAAGAGAATTACCCATGTAAATCTAGAATAGTCATCCACTATCACATATACATATCTTTTTACTCTAAGGGTAACTATGTCTGATGATCCAAATCCATATGTAATAATTATAGAGGTCTGGATGTAGATACTTCATTTTTAGGATGGAAGGATACTTTGGTCTATTTTGACAATTGATAGAATTTGCATATTTGATCTTTGTCATAATTTAATTTTGGTAGACCAATCACGAGATCTTTTTTTCAAAAAGATTTGATATTTGACATATTGATATGTCCCATTCTATTGTGTTATACCCATGGATCATCCTTGACTACAATTAAGCATTTTCCAACTATAACATCCAGTTGTACTAGATAAATATTTTCATGCCTTTTTTTGCTAAACAGTAGATCATTGTCTATACTAAATACATTACATGTAGATAGCTCAAATACAACTTTGTGACCCTTGTCACAAAATTGACTAATGCTTATCAGATTATACTTGAGTCGGTTTATATATAATATATCCTCTATGCATGTATTGAACAAACCATAAGTTTTACCTATTCCCTTGATAAGACCATATTATTATTGCCGAATGCTACTATTCCTCCATCCATTTGCTTTAACTCTTTGAACATCTTTTTGTTCCTAATCATTTGTCTCAAGTAGCCACTATCCATGAACTATGCATTTCTAGATATAGCTTTGAGATTTACCTACATTCAAAGTAAATTTTCTTCTTACCTTATTGGTATCCAATTATTGAGTCCAATGATGTTAGTGGAATTGTATGTGTTATAAGTGTGTACTCATTCTTTGTGTTTCCATCTCATCTTAGCACCTTTTGCTTGCATCTTTTTGGCATAACAATCATATACTTTATGTTCAAATTTATTATAAAAATTATAAATATTTGGGACTCTAATAGATGTACTATATCCCACTGGTTTCTTTATCCAAGGATAGTTCATGAGTCTTCTAATATTTGGATAGTTCTCTCTTTCTTCTGTGAGATTCATTCCCTTGGACCATCCACCAAATTTTTATAAATTTTCATCATCTGATTGTTCATAATCAAGTCCCTTTTTGCTGGTTCGACAAGTCGTTCTCATGAATTTGGTCACAGACTCTCCTGGATTGGAGAATTTACTTAGTATATTATTTAATATTTCTATCTCTTTCTTTAGATCTCCAATGTCCTTTTGTAGAGATAAATTTCTTTTTGCCAAAATAGAGTTTACTTTGATAGTTGCTATTGGCTCTCTTGGAAGTATACATGATCACAAGTAATATAGATGAGGTGAGTTGAGTTTTGTTCCCATGAGAAAGTAGGTTGTTACACACTAAGTACAAAACTTTTATCAAATCAATAATATTTGATTGAATGAAATTCAGTAGATGATATAAGAACTAAATATAAATAAATAATGAAGTTGACAACTTGTAAGAGCAAAAGAAGATATATCAATGGATTAAATATCTAAAAATTCAACTTCATCCAACAAATCCACTTATATTGATGAATTGCATTGAGTAAATCATCATTCCTCTCATTGTCAATCAGATGCACTAAAGTATCAACCACCCTATCTCAAGTATTTTGATAGGTGTGCTTATTAAAGTGATTTATTATGTCTCCATGCAAATTTAAATTAATAAACCTACTTAGCTTAAGCATCCAAGTATAATATATGCGCTCACGAGGTCATATTCACACGGATTGCTCTAGACTTTATTGCATCATATGTTCTTAAATTCAAGAGTCTATTCCTAATTCACCTCTTTCGAGCATAAATTAAGAATCTCAGTTCATGCACATGGTAGCTAAGCACATACATGCATTAAGCTTAGAAAAGAACAAACAATGAGGAAGAAGACAATTTAACTTAAAAATCAAACATCAACACAAGCTTCATTGCTAGGATTCATTTAACCCTAGATAACAAAAATTTAGAGCATCATATTTGAATTAAAACCAATTAAGTAATTAATAAATATCATTATAATTAAAAATAAAAGAAAGAAAAGAGAATATTCAGGTTGTAGTGGCTTTTATGGCTTTCTCCAATAATCTTCTTGCTTCAAGCTCTTCTCCTTGTCCAACTCTCTATGTATGCTCTACTCTATTTCCTCCTTGCTAGGTCTGAACTCCTGGGTGTCCTTAAATAACCCAAGTAGCTGAATCTTAATAGAATTTCTCCATGAATTGCAATTCCTTTATGCACCAGAATCCTCTTCTAAAAATAACTCTGCATTTTCTACCTGAAAAGATTATTTTCATATGTAAGAAAAGTTCCAACAATAGACGGAATTATTGCATCACTAATTTCCAAATATACCTTCCGTAAATTGCAATAGCTTCTAAAAATTTTAGCAACGTATGTAAAGGAAATTACTTCCAAAAATATCTATGATAATTTTAAGTGCTAATCATTGTGAAATCCCATTACTAAAAAAAAATATTAATAATCATAGTTTAGACAGCAATATCTGATGCATGGAAGAACAACTAAATTTGTGCACTTTCAATTCCAAGCTTTGATTTCAAACTTTGTTTCTTATTAGGCTACTTTGGAGGCATAAAGATCAAGCTACAAATTTGAATTCCTGCTTTAGAGTCATGAAAGTGAACTTCTGAGTCAATAAATCTTACTCTGAGTCACTAAATGTTAACTTTAGAGGCAATAAAGTAAACTTCAGAGTCATTGAAGCTAATTTTGGAGGTACAAGTCTGCTTTAGAGGCACTCAAGTGAACTTTGGAGTTACTGAAGCCAATTTTAAAGTCAAAAAATGTTGCTTTAGAGTCACAAAACATTGCTTCGGAGTCATTGAAGTGAACTTCAGAGTCACCAAGTCTGCTTCGGAGTTTTGATGTTCCAGAGCCATTTTAGTAGAATTATCATACCTTTCTCATATTAACTCTAAATTAAGAAATTTTTATATGTTGGATAGATAATTTCAAGATCTACAACTTTCATATTAATCACTTTCCTTGATTCTACTTGTATCTTGATTAATAGAAGCTCAAAGTACCATCTTTTGTGTTACCTCTTAAATTGATATTTCAGACTTTTTTGGAGAGAGTATCATTGTTTTTATCATAACTTTCTCATACAAGCTTAGAATTGCTCTATTCTTTTTTTCATTAGATATATAATTTTAGGTATTACGACTTTTATGTTGATCACTTTATCTAAATCATCCATCTTTTATAAGCCATGATCCTTCAAATTGACGCCTTCTGTCAAATGAAGTAGCAAATGAATGTGAAGCTCTATAGGCAGTTGCACTATTTTAGCCATAACATTCTCATATAAATTCAAAAAATCATGTGATTCTTGATGCATTAGAAATCTAAGAACAAAGGCTGAAACTCCCATGTTAAACACATTCTCCAAATATGCCTCCATCAGTCCCCAAAATTGCTTTAAAGTAACATCTTTTGTAATCTTTGGTTTCATTTTATAGATTTTTATATATGCAATAAAACAAACTCTGTTAAGTGAAATATCCACTAAAAAATATTAAAAGAAGATCTTAAATATATGAAAAAATATGATATATTATGAGCTTATCAATTATGTCAAAATGTCTTTAATTTTGAGTAAATTTTTGACTAAGTAATTCAAACTCACTAAAGAGAGAGTTGTATGATTGTTGTAACTCATCAAATTTTTTGCATTTGGCACAAGTGCTATCTGAGTTTGAAGAGTCAAAACTATAGGAGTAGTAAGAGTTTATGTAACGCCCCGCCCTCCTGGGGTCGTTACTCCACTTTACACCATAAATCCACATGATAATACCATGATTTTT
>JAYJMB010002102.1:0-14164 GCA_036873735.1 Pouteria campechiana
AACTTACCAAACTTCACTCATTACTATACCTGAATTATTAATACGGTCTTATATCAAAATTCAAGGGCTTACACTATACTCCCAGAGACTATCAAAGAAGGCTGTCAAAATGGGATTTCTTGAACTTTCTTTCAATAATATGATGGAGCTTCAATGTTCAAAGCCTTTGAGCGCTATTTCCTCACTTAAGCCTTTGAGCCTCCACCATATCTTTGATGCCTTTGAGTGTCTTCAAACATATCTATTCTTTATTTCGCTTTCCGGTAATTTTTGCAGGGAATGCGAACATATGATTACATCTTAGCAATGAGAGAAGAAAGCCAATCGATAGACCCATTTGCCGATTTGGATTCATCATCCGATGATGAAAGCATTGACTATGATTCTCCCAGAAGGCCCACTGTCATGTCTCGATTCATGTGCAGTGAGCAGAAAACAGATGAGGTAAGATAAATGACACAAACGATATGACTTATTTTGAAGCCAACCAAGCAAAATCGCCATTTCTTTAGACCTTGATATAAAATCATCAGTTCCCTGTTCCCCAATGCAAATCTGACTTAGATTCCAACAATAAATACTAGAGCACAATGAAGCTGTCAATCACGATTGAGAGAGAAACTGACGCCTCATCTTTGGCAAGCAAGAAGCCTGGTTTTCGGGCTGGCATCGACCCGTGGAAGCTCATTAAGATGAGCAAAGAGAAAGCTTTACTGGCAGCAGAGAAAGCCCGGGAAAGAATCTCCAGGCGAGCTTTGCCAGCGGCCGAATCTGACCCAGCTCTGTCACTAAAACCACTGCCATCAGAGACGAAATGTGGACCAGCACCGAAGATTGAAGTGGAGAAGCTTGGCAGTATGACGGACATGAGAACACCCGTCAGCAAGGGGTGGTTAGGCATCACCCCAGGAAGGTTTTCAAGCCCAAGAAGGCGATTTTCTGGATCTCCCACAACGGCTGTTACAGTCTTGCCATCGCCAAGGCAGAATTACCGGAGCAGCTTTGATCTCAAACTGACGTCGGTGTCGAGGGAGCTGGAGACATACATTTCAAGGCAGGTGTTGAGCTCTGTTTTGAAACAGGGCGGGGAAGAGACCCCGACTCCCCGATAGCCGCTGCCAGTTTCTTCTAATATGGTGACCGTCGGTTGGTTTTGTTTTTCTCAGCCTTTGAGAAGTGGTTGGCTTCTCTTTCGTGTATTTAATTGAAATTTACTATTTTTATAAGCATTTAATCGGAGATTGTCTTGGCATTTTTTGAAGTTGCACGCTGGTGGGTTTGCAAATTAACATCAGATAGAGTGCCTTTTGTAAAGGATGGACCATCCATTTAATTAATTGCAGCTCCCATTTCTCTCTACTTCATGATGCTCTCAGCCATTTACGTTTCCTCGTCAGGTGCAACCATCATGGGCCCTGTCCATCCATGGTCCCACATTCCATGTGGGTGATTATTATCTATGGTCAAAATAAATTAGTATGGAAATACTTCTAAGTTTTACAACTCATGAGGATAATTAAATATATTAGTTTAATAAAAAACCCATAATATTGAACTATTATTAAAGAATTTATCTTAATATATCTATTATCCACCACTTGGGTCGCATCAAAGATGGAGCAGGGACAAACTTGATCAACGGTATGTTTGAAAAAGTGGAGGGAGAAGGACCGGATGGAAATTGGTGGATTGTCGTCTCTCCAACAAACCTCAATATCGAATACCTTTCGTTTTGATCAGGGCCGTCCATTCAGTTACTTTCATCGTTTTATACTATGGCTTGGGACGATGAACTCAGCATCCCGAACTCGTGGGCCCCACGTAGCCTGCTTTTTGCTTCAGCGGCGGGGAGTCGAAAGGTTTCTTGGGGGCCTTTTGAAAGTTAAGAAATCAGAGGGACGAAAACGACAACGCCCGGAGAACTTACCAGTCACGAGTCACGAGAAAGGACATGCTTTTGGAATCTATTCCGAAAGTGCCACCAACCGATGCAGAATTTGAAACACACGTCGAAGCGCTACGCACGAGGTGTTTCAGGTCAACTCAATCGGAGCGCACGGAGGAAATCCTTCGTATCCGTAGCCGCGATGGCAGCTCTGTAATTACGTGGAAGTTGGAGATCGACCACTGGGAGTAAGGACATGATTTTCGAAAGTATTGCGAAAGTGACACCGACGCTTAGCACGAGATGTTAGGTTTTTAACTTAATCCGATCGCCCGAAGAAAATCCTTCGCATTTACCGATGTGACGGGCTGACGATGATTGAGGCAGCTCATCTCTGTTCAGAAGGTCCGGCCCACTACATTTCAGCCATGAAATCTCTCGGATAAAAACCGGGGCGGGGCGGGACGGGCAGAAAGTTTCAGCCTGTGGGCAAGCCCTGAAATGGCTGCCCAAAGCCCAAAAGGATCGTAACCTGGTTTCGCCTGAAATTTGCAAAATCCTGCTGGATGGTCTTCCTAATCTACCCGTTGTTGATCAAGTGAGCCCCATGATGGAGCCTTCCAATGATTTTGATCTGCTGCATTTTATCTTCAAATCAAAAAATTTCTGGCGAAATATCAGAGTTTTACGGTCAAATATGTAAATTTCTTAAGTTCATTCCTCAATTCAGCATAAGATTTGGCCAAATTCATTTATTTATAGAGGGATCTAAATGACCAACGGACTGGATTAATCATTCGTACGTCCAATTTCTAGAATTAAAAACCCGTGTATAGACTTGAAATCCTCGAGCTTAGTGTGGTAGACAGAGGAGTAATAAAGGAGTCTTGCTGTAGCAAAGAGAGGTTGAGAGAGATGGCGCTGAGGAGGGCGTTGGGGTGGTCAGATGGAGAGCTTATGAGGTCGGATGCGAAGCCATGCTCGAGGCTCATGAGACACGCCGCCGGGATTTTCTCCGTTGGCGGTTCTCTTGCTTTCTGGGTCCTCTGCAGATTACACTACGGTCTCTCTCTCTCTCTCTCTCTCTCTCTCTCTCTCTCTCTCTCTCTCTCTCTCTCTCATAGGTTTTCTTAGGTGCCCGCTTTGAATTGACTTTCTCATCATCCTTCTTCATTTGCACACACCCATTACACCTTTTGTGGACGATGAACGTTACGCATGCAGTATATCTGCGAAGTATTAGCTCAGTAAAACACTAAATCGACAATTGGAATGTGCCAAAACTCCTATAAGTTCTGTTTATGTATCATCAGACGTAATTCATTCTAATTCAATTACAACTCATTAACGTGTTTGATGATCTCAGTGGGTGAAAATTTGTAATCCATATACAAATGGCTGGTTGGAAGTTTATTATTCTCATTGTTAGCCATGGCTTGGCATATCTGAGTTGTGGGTGCTGCGGATTTTTAGGACTGAGTAGCTCATTGCTTGTTCTCCTTGCTGTTTTCCCCATTTACTTGTGTTTCTTGAATGATTACTGCTTACCCATCTGGAATAATTTAGGATTTTTAATAAGCGTGATATACGCATCCAGTTAAGATTTTCTTTCAGACCTGTTAGATTTTGGTAGAAGTATCTGATGATATTCCATCCTATTTTTTGTTGTGCGGTTTCGTTAGTTTTACAAGTAAATTTAAATGCCCGTTTCTCAATTAGCATTAAAATACTATTGGGTAATTCATTTTTTTGAACAGATTCCCTCTTTGGAAATGGGTAGAGAATTCTTTAGGTGACCAGCGATACATTGAAACAAGCTAGTCTGTCCAGATGATCGCCTATTCAACTTTGTTGGTACAACCCACTGCATTTTAAGCTTCATCTTCCGTTTTTTACCCTTCATATTATTAGTTGTTTCATTGTCTTCTAGTAGTGACAATAACCATGTACAGTCTGTTGCCACCTCATTTGGTGTATAGAAAGTCTTTGTTACTGCAAAGGCTCAATATTCTTACGGCATTCCTTCAACCTGTGCTTTTTTGCTAGTTAGTAGTTAGAAACTAATCTGTTTTGGCATATTCAATCTTCTTCCATTTTTGGTACATTCATTCTTCTTTCTGTGCTTTTCTTTACCATTTGCATTTGTCATGGGACCTGGGTTAATACTCTCTTCTTTTTGTGCTTCTTCTCCTTATTTTTATTCTATCATGTTTATTCTAGAAGTGATTGTGGTGGATCATGATGTTAGATCTAAAATGTGTTGTCAAAAGTGTGGCAAGAATGCAATATTCAATGATTCTTCAGCAATGCCAGTCCTTTTCTTGTAGCTATGGATGAGATCAAGCGTTTGATTGTTGAATGGGCCCATGTTCATGGAGCAAGATGGGAATAATTTGCGAATGGGATCTTGTTTTCAGAATTAAATAATGTGCTTTAGCATATCTTTTCTGGTCACTACCTCGTTTCAATTGTTATGGCAGGAATGTTTTAGAAACCTTCATTCAATATAGTTTTCTCATCTGAGACATGACCTCTCAATCCTTTAGAACTTCTGTTGGTTTCTTCAAAGTTTCTGCAGTTTGTTGCTGCCACCATATAATATGTCATGGTTTACCCCTTCAGAAACATGTTACTGATGTAGCTTTGATAGAATACCAATTGAAAATTTTCCTCCACATACCTTTAAATACAAGTGCTCTAAGCCATCTAGTTCTACTGCCAATCCCTCCTCCGTAACTTGACTTGCATTTTCAGGTACTGTGATGATTAAAGGTATTTTAGTACACCTTAATGTGTGGAAATATTGAAGAGAGTTCCCTTCATTTATCAGGAATACTTTATCTTGCTAAACGAAATATGTTATTTGAAGCTTACAGCATGGACACCATAGTTGGGGCCTTCAATATGATCACCTGGGCCTTGTAGTTAGACAAACCTAATTTCCAATTTGTGAGGTGAACATCCAAGGGACTTATGTGTATAACTGCCTGAACATATGAGGGGCTTTTAGGCATAATCCCTTCATTGGGGGTATATTTCAGATAAAGTGATGTGGATTATATCAATCTTGGACTCTCTTGTGAGAGCCAAAACAGATTATTCTTTCCATTCTGCCTCAAATTTTGCATCTAGCTTCAAAATCTTTCCAATATGATGTGGATTATATCAATCTTGGACTCTCTTGTGAGAACCAAAACAGATTATCCTTTCCATTCTGCCTGAAATTTTGCATCTGCCTTCGAAATCTTTCCAATATGTCTGTTATCTTTGTTATGGTAATTAGGCTTATTTAATTAATGCAGGTCCGAGAATAACAGTATCAAGAAGTCTTCGATGGGCTGCTTGTGGTGGAGTTTCTATGAGTTCAACGTCTGCTTTGCTGGTCCGTCTGTTTAGTCCAGAGTGTGAACCCCAAAATATTGCTGCTTATGACAAGCCTACGTGAAAAATCATCGTTACACAGGGTTCCCACGTTAATGTTTTTCAATGCTGTTCTGTAAGGAGACTGCCATGGCAGATACACAAACATCACAGGATGATCAAAATATGTTTCCCTCAGCTAGTGAAAGTAATTCGAGGTGGATTTATTTCTTACTGTAATGAATTCATTTACGAAGGAACAACAGTTTTGTTCAAATATTATCACGTGCGCTTAACTCGTTGATTCCTGTGTAATGATGTCTATTCAGCATTGATAAATTATGCATGTTCCCTGGAATTGGTTTCCTGTTGGTTTTACTAGGGTGACATGCATAAACATATTGGTATACAAGGAGATTGCAGATCGTTGATTTTCTGAAAATAGAAATTATGGTGCCTTTTCTTTTTGGTTTGCAAATCCAAACACTCTGGGTGGAATTCCATCTTTAGATGGTAGGATTAAAGCTGATTTATGGACTAAGCAGCACAAGAATTATTCTTCTTCCAGCATATAAGGAGGCAACATCAGTGATTCTCCAACTAGTTATTGAGATGCGTTTTTTGGCCACCATGGGTCGGGCAAAAACCTTTGAGATTGCTGAGTGGCCCACCATTTTTTTACCATGTGATCCAACTGATTCAATTGAATGTCAGTATATCATATGAATAGAACAATTCCAGCACTCTTGTGTGCTGCAAATTGTTATTTGTTTTGGGCGCGATGTCAAATGTAGCAGCTCCTTTTGACCTGTGGATCGTCTGGGATTTTGGGTTCCAGTGGTAACATGAGAGGATTCACATAATGCACTCATGATATCATTTGCACGTCAGGTTGGCCCCATTCAGGTGACCGTACGGGCTTTTTCTACCAAACCAACGTCTGTCAATTATTGATTTTGTTCTTTCATCAATGGGTCATTTTCATTCCTTTTCTCTATAGAACAAGTGCTCCATATTTTCTTCTTTCATTGGTCCTTTTATTATTAAAAGTAGAATTCATCTGGAAGGTACTCAGTCACCATCAGGTTACAATATCATGATGCTATTGCTAATTAAGTGTCCACATATGTGACTCTTGCAGTTGACAAATAGAAACTCTTCAGCTTATCTTCCGTGACCAAAGGCATAAAGCTTTGGTCTTTAAATAGAGTGTTTTTCTATCGCTTGGGTTTTGTTTATCATACCCACAATCAGCTTTCACTGAAGTAGATATCAAGCTTCCTATCTTGATCTGGTCTTAAAGTTAGTCTAGGGATCAATGCCACATTGAAGAAAAGGACAATCCAACCCCCCACAATCTATCATTTGGATGGGAAACAAGCTGCTGTCCTATTCTTCATTCTGATATTGAAACAAGAAGAGTTTTCATGACAAAAAACATGGGTAAACTCAAAAATGTATTCTTCATTCAAATATTCTCACTCGATTATTTGTTTCTACACACAACTTACAAAAGGAAAAGAACAAAAATTAAAATAAAATAAAACAAAATCATTTCAAAAACCACTAACAGCTGCAACTCAATCAACCTCTTGTTAGCAGCAATTTCCCCACATAGAAAACAAACAGTTGTGTTGAAAAATGCCATGAATCAATATCGACAAATAAGGATTCTTGGAAAGGGTTTATTTCACCATAGAAGTGCCGGATATAATGATGTAAACTTCTTCAGTGAACGGACCATGCGGGTACCACCAGATGATTGGCTTGGCAAATCATTAGATGGATAGCAGGCTGAAGAATCCTTGGGCAGTTTCTCCCTAATTTGCTCACAAACTTCCGGAGAAACTAAATCAGAATATCCTTGAACATATGAACAGTTCCATGGGGAATCTGAAGTCACATTTAGGGTAATGTTGAATAAGCAGATACTGCTGAAACTATCCCTTTCCAAGCCCTCTAGAATGCCAGCAAGCGTGATATTTTCCCCAGTGATATCTTTGAAGGTGATCCTGTTTATGAAAGGAAGAGCCTTGGGACTATAATTTCCATCTGGGTGCTCTCCATACATACTTGTGAATCTGATGGCTACATCTACATTTGTCATAACCACATTTGAGACGTAAATGTTCCGTATGTAACCACCTCTTCCAGGTGATGTTTTTATTCTGATACCACTTTTTGAATTGAAAAGCTGGAGTCCCTCCACATGAACTTCTGAAATACCTCCTGACATCTCACTCCCAAGTGCAATTCCAGCACTAGTTGCTGTTTGCCCACTGAGATGGCGGATGACTATGTTTGTGCTTGGTCTACCGTAGGAAATGCCATATTCATCCCACCCACTTTTGATGGAGATCAAGTCATCACCAGTGCTCATGTAACAGTCTTCAATGCAGACATCATTTGATGAATCTGAGATAATGTAGTGATAGACTTCAGAAGCAACATCTTATAAATTGAATGCATTTCAAAGGAATCACATGAGATATTCAGATCTATAGATCCAAATTGGAGCAACAGCTACTTTACAAACTCAAATGACATCCTAAAACCAATAATGAGGATCAGATTAAATTAAAACATGACTTTTTATTAAGGAAATTCAGTTAGGAAAGGTTAGATATTCCATTTGAATTTTTAAGATAATTAACTAGCAAAAAAATAACATAGAAAAAAGCTACAAAACTATATCAAAACCAAAGAT
Organism: Pouteria campechiana; assembly: GCA_036873735.1. Taxonomy (NCBI): domain Eukaryota; kingdom Viridiplantae; phylum Streptophyta; class Magnoliopsida; order Ericales; family Sapotaceae; genus Pouteria; species Pouteria campechiana. Next base: position 7,953 of record JAYJMB010002102.1, read on the forward strand.
ATAGTGGTAGTTAATAACTAAACATTACTTAATTTAAAGTTATGCAGGTTCCATATAACAATTGACTTGCTTAACTCATTCAAATCTTTTCTTTCATTCTTGTCTTTTTTCCTTTTCTTGTTTGTTTCAAAAGATTCAGATGTGGATCTTGGATATTGCATACATGCCACATGAGGGCATGGATGTTGGGTCCTCGTGGCCTATGCTTCTTGTTAACCAATTTTTGGAAACTAATCAATTCATTTAATAAGGAGATAAATACCCTTATAACAACATTTCAATTGATCTGTCAAGCAGAAGTCTTAAACTTTCACCAGCTAAGTGAGACCATTATAGAAACGCTCTATTGGACAAGCAGCAAACCATCCATTCTTCAGCTTACCAGGATCAATCCCATCTGTATTTGGTGAAGAAAGAGGGGCAAGGATAGTGACGTCATAAACATGGACATGGCTGTCCATCGGACAAAAGATGTTAGTCACAAATCCATTCACATAAAAGCTGCATTCATTCATCTAGAACAGAAAAGTTGATAGCAGTAGGAGAAAATCAATAGCCTCTTTTGGAGGCATACCTGCAGTATACAGGGTGGATGGTCCAGAATGGTGAGTTCAAGAATGTTAAATTTGATATAACCAACCCTTTTGAGTGCATGAGTTCAACTAGATGGGGACGAGTGAAATTGAGAGTTTGATTTCTAAACCAATTCCACCACACCAAGCCTTGACCATCAATAGTTCCATTGTCACCTGAACAATGAAACCATCAAAATCAGTAACCAGAATCCAGTAGAACACTTGTTTTTAATTCCCATGTGAACCAAACAATTGATACCATAGACAACAGGGATAGCAAAAGAGGAGGAAAATGGAGTAAAACCATCAGAGGTATTTTCCAGCAGCCACCAACCTGTTATTATGACATCAGTAAGATTGTACCCATAAATGAGGCTTCGGTGCCTTCTGCCGGGCAGCTCTCTCCCTCGACCATATGAAGGCAATGGATCAACAATTGGCCAGTCATTGGAGTCCTGCAATGAATCTTATTAGCTCATTGAATTCTGTAAAACTTGCATTCGCCTCGAAAATGGACTTGACCATCCAGCGACTTGACCATTTGCTCTTTGGGCAGGAGTTTGATGTACGGAAAGTTATTGTAAACAAAGTCCAATAATTAAGTTTTAGCGTGCCTCTTAGCGTTCAAAGTTTCAAGCAGTGGATTAAATTTTCAACTCCAGTCACTTAAGTTTCCAAGTCCAACTTAGTACCAATATGGTGCGTTTTCTGCTAAATTAATTGGACATTGAAATTCTTAGAGTGATGTAGTGTAGAAGAATTCATCAGCTGCCGAAGATTACTTTGTGGTAAGGCTTCACTGATGTTCATGATTGCAGTATGGAGCTCAAACCCTCCATCCTAGTCACAGTAACTTTAGTCAGCTTCTCCACCCTATTTGATTGCCAGTACCAAAGCAAATTGATAGCGTGCAACCATTCTCACTAATTGATATATTACTGCAGACCTGACTGCATTTTCATGAGCCACACTCGGTGCAACACCTACATATTTAATTGGCTTACCATGGATCCAAGAATTACAGCTTCCTTGTCTAGTAGCAGAGTCAGATGGCTGATGAGACTAAAACTCCCAGTCAACCACCTTCCAGCCGGCACAAAAAGCTGAGCACCACCCTTATCAGCGAATGTTTGAAGGTAAAAGATCGCATTCTGAAAGGCCTTTGTATTGAGGGTCACCCCGTCTCCAACTGCACCAAATTCAGTTATCATAACACTATGGGGTCGGAAAGCCCTTGACCTTGATTGTTTGCAGTCTGAGCTGCCACTGATTGGCCATGGAGCCTCGCTGATTGATACAAGTACTAGAAGCACTTCCAGCAGCTGAAAGGAAATCAAATTGTTGATCTCAATTCTATTTTATCATTAGATGATCAGCATCCAAAAACAGAAATAAAGAAAAAGCTAGTAATTTCATGAATTCTTCAGCTTATAAAGCTACAAGATCCATGTGTATCAGCTATATTTTCAACCAATCTAGTCGACTTCTAATGTTGGTTTCACAAGCTTTAAGCTACTGAAAACTAAGTTTAGCTGTCAAAAGAGCAATGAAGGGGGAAAGGGAAAACACCCAGGTGAAGTATATTCTATCCTGGACAAAAAGAGCAGTTCTAAACCAATCGAGACCAATCAAACGTGAAATTTCGAACATGGACTATTTAACTAAAAAGGTTTTCAGAAGGGTCTAAATATTCATGAGAAAAGCTCATCTGCCTACACGCATTACAAAAGTTAAACTAATTTAAAGCTTAAAAAACACATAAAAGTTGGAATGAGGTGACTGCAGCTCCATCTGTGCATAATCAATCACACGGAAGAATATACAAAGGAAAAAATAAAATTTTCTCAGATCCAATTTCTGATATTCCTGAACTTCGATTCCAACCAAGAAAAATAGAAAGAAAAGATAAAGAAACCCATTTCCCATGAGATTGGAATAAGCTCCCTGCAGCTTCATCTGTGCATAATCAGTCAGGCAGAAAAATATAAAGGGAAAAACTATCGGGGAAAAAATAAAATTTTCTCAGATCCAATTTCTCATATTACTGAACTTAGATTCCAACCAAGAAAAATAGAAAGAAAAGATAAAGAAACCCATTTCCCATGAGACTTCCACGAGAAAGCCTCACTCAACCTCGCTAACAATCCCAAAGCCAAAAAGAATTTTCCCCCTTTCTCAGTAACAAAGAACGGAACCAGTCATAAGACTTACAGTTAAGGATCTCCTCCTCATATGACTAAGATCTTTTCTTTTTTATTTGATCTTCTCCTTCTTCTGCTTTCCTTTGGCAACCCAAGACAAGAATCAAAGTTCCCACCTCCCCCTTTGAACGACTACTACCACCAGCTCTCAAAAGAGAAACCCAAGAAAACTCATCGAGAATCTCCGTGGGTGGAGGAGCCGATCAAAATCATCATCAGCAAAAGAGAGTGTGTGAGATTAGATGGGCCTTCGAGAGCCACCACCCAAAGAAAATCATGACAGTGACCGTTGCTGCCCGCCAGAAAACAAACAGCCCGGGCCCCAGAGCAAAGGACACCCAGCTGTTTCCTAAGCTCCCACCAAAATTCTGCTGAAATGGAGGATGCCGAGGTAAAGTTGGAAGATTTCGAGCTCAGAACTCCATTAAAATCAGCAAAAAAAGAAAAACGAAAAGACCAAAAACAGAGAGAGGAGGGGAGCAGGTGGGTGGGGCTGTGGTAAGTTCAGTTGTTTGCAGAGCTGTGGAGGGTGTTCTCTGTGTCTTTCTAGTCGCGGATGGAAATTGCATGGAATCCCATGCAAGAATCATTGATGTCTTTCAGTCGGAAAATCCGTTAAACCAAGCTGCAATTTCACCATCTTCCTTATCTCTCTTCTCTTTACAAAATCTCAGATAAAACTATCCATTAACATATAATTAAATAATAATAATAATAATATAATAGGGTAGTTTAGTAATCTCATCTCCAGGCAAACGTACACCAATCAGTTCACGTGCCACGTGTCTACAGAACTTTCAAACCCGCAATGTGACCATTTTTCTTGATTGGACCATGTCAGCTTTGTCCAAAGCGATTTGCATATTGGACCTCAAATTTTATCATTTTTATATTTCCGTCCGAGTTTGAATTTTACATGTATAGCTCAAACAATTATGAAATTTATATATTCATCCACTTCATGATTTCATTCGCTAATGCCATTACAAAAGAGTTTTGGGCCACTTTGTGAATATTTAAAACAATAATATCCTTATTTTTTAAAATGATCATTTTAGTTCTCAGTTCTTTCAAATCTTTTCTTTTCATTTAACAATCATAAGAAAAAAAATTTAAGTAAGGTCACCATTGGATCACCTTAAGATCCATTAATTTATAAATATACTTAAGTTTTGAAAATAGAATTACTCATACTAAAATATATTACAAACTCATAAGATATTAATAAAAAATAGTTAAGTCATACATACATACATATATAAGTACAAATGATTAACATAATTTTATTTTTTATAATTTTTTCAATCTTTTCTCAAATCAAATAAGTTAAACGTTTCTTTATATCTCTTTTTTTATATTATTATCTTTATTATTTTAATTATTATTCTTAATTTTTTATGGTTACTTCTACCTATTTCACAAAAGCTTATCTTATGCCTTACTATTTTATTTTTATTTTTTTTATAATCTGTTAGATAGTTGACTACAGCCTGTCCTTGATGTGGCCAATCCAGCTGGTGACCTTTTAAGTAAAATAAAAAACTAACTGCCCAATCTAATAGATGCCCGTTTTTCACCCTTAGCTTAGGTCCATTCTTGCCTTCAAAATTAAATAAACTAACAATTTGGGAAATGGCACGTACTTCAAGGGGTTTTTGACTAGAAGAAGAAAGTAGCAGGTGACAAATGACGAAAATACCCTTTCTAAAGCCGTGTGAAAAGTTCCTGGCATTCTCTCAACCTCGTTAAAAAGCACACCTCCTGTGTAAGCATGTGGGGGAGTGGGTGGGTAATTCTGCAAGCTTTTGCCCTTGTGTTGTGGATTAGGCATCCACTTTTATTTAATTACCATTTTGCCCATTCATGCCCCTGTTGGGATCTGCAACCTTTTAGCTGTTCCCTAATTCACCCAAAAATTACCAGGCAAACCGAAGGAGACCAAGGCAAAAGGAAGAGCGGAATATGACTGATTTAGTTTTACTTTAATACTCTCCCAGGGAGTCATAAATGATACACGTGCACTTGAATAGATGCATCAACAACTTTGAGCAATTTAAATAAAACCGTCCAAAACATAGTACCCACTTTGAATAAACACTTAACAGAAAAGAAAATGTCAATTTGGTCACCAATCACATTTCAATACAAATAATTGTCTGTCAATCAAAGATTAGATTTACTCGGCTGCTCTGACTGTGGACATGCAATATTGTTAACTTGCGCTGCACAATCTAATTGGATTGACATGAATAATGCTTGCAAACATTGAGCAGCTGTGCATCGTGTCATGTAGCAGAGTATCAAAGAATGTGAGATGATAAGCAGGACAAGTAACTGTTTAACTGTTATGGTTAGTGTTCTTCCTAGGAATATTCCGTCACTTCATTCGCTATGAAACTATTTTGGGGAAGCCGGCACTTGTACATGTCGGCAGGGGCATAAGCATGCCTACGTGGCAGGCATCCAAGCCATCCAATCAGCGGATCCTCACCGTGCATTTGCCAAATGGGTTGTTGGACTTGTGCCGTCCTTAAAAATAATCCGATATCTATACTATTCCTTCCATCTAGATAAATAAATTCGAAGAATTTTAATTATCTTTTAAATTTTAAGATTATTCCATCCGAATAATATATGAAAATGGAGATGTGGAAGATATCAGCAATATATGAATTGCATCAATTGTATAGTAAATAGAGGTGAAATAAATAAAAAGTAATGATGAAAATATAATATTTTGATATTAGGTGAGATGAATAAACATTTCATTATTATTCACATGGACACTGCATTTCCTTCTCAATTTTCTGCCGCTTGCAAATGCACCCTGGTTTCACCAAATGACGTTCATTCTCAAGACATTAGACAGAGAAAACCTTTATAATATGCGATGACGGAGAGATAATACCAAATCCATGCTCAAAAAATGTTAATTGGGCCATGGCAGTAGATGATACGTGGTAGGAGTGGCACACTAAGACAATTTACGATTTTATATTTTTCGGGACAGATGACGACATGGGCACTAATAATGGCTTGGCTACCAAACCTTGGGCTATCGTGGATGATGTGTTAGGCTGGCGTGCGACATGACTCCCACATATGATTCCTTGATATGCTGCTATGCATGGGGTAAGTGTTTTAATTTTGAGCCACTTATTGGATAATATTTGCGCATCACATTCTGCCAGAGTACCAAAGTTTATAAAAAAAAAAAATTTCATAATTTCATATGCAGTCTTTTTTGAAACCATTGAAGAGGTGTTTTGGTAATTCAGGAAAGATAAACTACAACGGGGGATTAAAGTGGGGGAGACAAGACCAGAAGGAAGGACAAGCCGAATGCCGTACGGTCTTTGTCGCTGTTTTTTAAAAGGCCAGGGATCCAATGCACCCTGCTGCACTGCAGCCAGTCTGACCGTTCCAAATGACGTCA
>JAYJMB010002103.1:0-15721 GCA_036873735.1 Pouteria campechiana
ACCTTAAAAGTGGGTAGGTCGAGGTGAAACTCAGGGCAAATGCCCACCGTCGCGCCTTGAAAAGCGGGGCGTGACAGTTTACAAGTTAAGTTATTATTGGAAGCTAACCTTTAGGCGCATGTGTTGCAAACCCACGATGTGCAGCAACTTAGTTATTTTAGGAAACTTCTCTTTTATGCACTGCAATTTTGAAAGCCATATTTTGGTGAAGAAATACAAGTTATTGCTGGAAAAGAGATGGAAGACTTCTAATAAAACCTTGCTGCTTGGGTTATTTAAGAACATCCAAGGACTGAGTTTTAGAATGTTAGACAAGGAGAAGAAACTTTTGGAAGGAGATAAGGAGGAAGAGCTTAGAGCAAGGAAATCTTTGGAGAAAGCTACTACAACTTTCATATTTTGTTTTTCTTTCTTTCTAGTTCATATTTTTTTTTGAATCAATATTCAGACTTGGATTATCATGATGTTTATCAATTATTCAATTAGTTTTAATTCAATTATGATGTTCTAAATTTATTTTATCCAGGGTTAGATGGATCCTAACAATGAAGCTTATGTTGATGTTTAATTTTTAAGTTTGATTATCTTCTTCCTCATTATTTCTTCTTTTCCATGCTTAATGCATGCATGTGCTTAGCTACCATGTGTATGGTTTGAGATTCTTAATTCATGTTCTAGAAAGATGAATGAGGAATAGATTCTTGAATTGAAAAACATATGATGCAATGAAGTTTAGAGATATCCATTGTGCATGTGCAATTCATATGAGTATGACCTTACGAGCACATATATTACACATGAATGCCTAAGCTTAATGGGTTTATTACTTGGATTTGCATGGAGACATACTAGATTACTTTAATAAGCACACCTACCATAGCACTTGAGAAAAGTTGGTAGATACTTTAGTTTATTTGATTGATAATGAGAGGAATGATAATTTACTCAATGTAATTCATCAGTACCAGTGGATTTGCTAGGTGAAGTTGAATCCCTAGATATTTAATCCATTGATCTTTCTTCCATTTTCTCTTATGATTTATCAACTTCATTGTTTTGTTTAGATTTAGTTTTATAACATCTGCTACAATTCATTCAATCAAATAATACTAATTTGTACCAAGTTTGGTACTTAGTGTATAACAACATACTTCCTCGTGGAAATAATACTCAATTCGTGTGAACATGTTTACTTGCATGAGATCCAACGCTTATGCCAATGGTTTGTATCAAATTGTAAATAGTAATAGTATAGGGGGGGTTACCCATTAGCGAATGTTTCCTAAAGAGTTACTATGTATAAACTGAAAGGGAGCAATCTTTGGGGACATTGTTCCCCTTCCTCCCGTAAATGTTTCTTAAAGGACTTGATCTACATGTAAGGTTTAAGTCATTACTATGCATGGGATGTGTCAAAAAGAAACATTTGAAGAGTCAAAGCATCATATTCATTAATACATAGAAGTAGTTTTACAAGTAAGTCAAAGCAATCAAAATAGACTTCTTAAGATAGTTGAACTACTCCAATTGCTTATGTAGCTTTTGGGCTTACAACTAAGGATGAATTCAATTCTTATAAAGTCTCCTCAATTGTTGCCACTTCCTACTAAGAAGGAGCTACCTCTTCTTTGATGTGGTGAACGATCTCTAGGCCTTTTGCTTCCTCCTGTTCTTTAGAGGTAATAAGAGATTCTTGGCAAAATAAGTGGTGACTTACTTGCCAAAACTCATTCTAGAGAGCTTCGCAGCTATCCCTGCTAGTTTTTACCTATTCTCTTAAGAAAGATAAGTCCCTTTGGTGGGAGGAAAGGTTCTTTCACACCAATTTATTGGTTAACAACTTTTTGATCATTTTAGTTGTTTCACCTTGAAGCTCAGCCCCCTTAGTGGTAATGGCTTCAACAGGGGATTTTGGAATGACATTAAGCTCAGCCTGTGCCTATTCTGGCCTAAAACCTCTTGCTAATCAAAGATAACTGATAGATAAGAGATGTCACATCCAATCTCGTTATGCCTTTGGCCCAGAATAAAATTTGGTCCCTCAGTTCTCTATTACATCAAAAAAGACACTCTCTATAGTGATCTTGCAAAATTCGAGTAGAACAATCACACCTCATCCTCCAAACTTTCCTGTTGAGCCTTACTCTATTCTCTTGTGGCCTTAATGTAAGCATATGACAACGTTTAAAAAAATCATCATTAGGCAGAACACAAAAGAAAGCTATCACCACTTCCCTATTCGACTCATAAGTACTATCATTAATCTCAACATGTTGGAACTCTTCGAGAGTAGAGGGAGAGGCTATAACTACAATGTGGTGACTATTAGTGCTCAAGGCAATTATATCTGTGCTCCCCTCTAGTTGATCCTCAGCCAAAATCTTAATGGAGAGATGACTCTCATCTATGCACAACATAGTCTCTCCCATAACTAGATCATCTACTTGATGAATGTCATCCACGAGAGTAGCAGCAACAGTGATAACATCATCAAAAGGGATCTTTATTAAGGTAATCTCCTCCTCAAGGAGAGCCTCTTCTATATGAAGAAAATATGAAGACAATGGAAAGTCTATAGTAGGTATCTAAACAAGATAGATAAGTTCTCTTGAAGATCAAAGGGATCATGTGATAATTCTCTTCAACCCTCTACCGATGAATCTGCTATGGCATCAATAGTATCAGGAATCATCTTTGTTTGATTTGCATGATGGTCTACATGGATTACCTTAGGGATAAATGCATCTATATTCCCTCCCTTAGATGTCTCCCCGAGATCCTCAAAATGTGGAGGAGAGGATGAAATTGGGGAAATTTATCCATGAAGAAGAGAAGTCATTGAGCATGATGACTTCAAAATGACATTCTTAGTTATCCTTGAAGGTAGTGGATTAAACATTCTGCTGCTCATTTTTGCCTTCTTACTTTGATTTGCAGTTGTACTATTGGAAAGAGTTCCTCTCTTTTAAGAAGTAGGAGTTGTTAAGGGAATTGAATCCTGAGAAGCTTTACCAAGGTACTATACTGGAGTGCAATCTAACAAATATCATGCTATTTTGGCTTTTGCATTTGCTTTTGCTTTAGTAAACTTCTTCCTTGAAAAAGGCATTCCTGGAAGACATAAAGTAGTGAATCAAATTAAATGTGTAAGAATATATATATATGTGCATCAAACAAAGAAAAGGAAAGAAGTCATACTAATCAGTGCAGTCTACTTAGCATAAGCGAGAGGAGCATAAGGAGTTGGCTTAGGGACCTTTGGCTCTATTCTGATGCTTTTGTCTGTAGGGTATATGTACTCATCATAACCCCATCACCTAATGCAACTAGGTTTAGTAAAATAAATGCCCTGGAAACCACAATAATTATCCATCCATAGAACTTGTTGCAAAAAAATGACTATCCTTTCAAAGTCCATGGCTCGTTGCATCTTGAAGAAAAACGCTCGCACATATCAACCTCGAAAGAAGATATCAACTAACGATAAACAATATGGCCACAATTCAAAGATAGCTTCCTGCTAACCTTGCCTCTTGTACTGCTATAATACCAAACATAGTCCTTGGGTATATGAACTCTTCATGTTGGACTAGGCAAAAAGACATCATAATCACATAATATAGCTATGAAATGGAATGATAGTGTATACCACCAGGATGGTTCCACCCTTATTTTATGCTCCTCTCGTGATATGGATATAATATTCCTAGGCATATCTTGATCATAACCAAATTGTTTGGCAATCCGATATAGGAAATACAACTCTACCCAGAATTTTGAGTCATCTTGAAGAGGAAGAAAACAAGCTTGCAAGGAAAGAATAAAGGTTTCATCTGTGCCCTTCATCTCAAATCCTATAGGACTATTGATTGAGGTAAGAAAACATATATCTAGGAAAACTTGTGCAACTTCAATAGTCAATTAGTTAATTCATTGAATTTCACTTTCCTAAAAGACACATTCAGTAACTTTCCCAGCACGATACCTTTACTAGGAAACTGAGTTGGTGATTCTATCCTATAAATCTAAGGAAAATAAAGTCCCAACTAAGCCATGAAGAAATGAATTGAGAATTAAATAGTGTGCTTGACTAGTTTAGAAAGGTGCATGACCATCTCACCAAGCTCACAATAGATGTCACATAATACATCAAGAGCAATGGCTAGTCTCTTACCTTGTACAAGTTGAAGGGATGGAACTAAGCATAAGGGTTAACACTATGATCATGGGCTAATGACGGATAGACAATGATGGAAAGCCACATCATCAATAATAAAATCAATTCCTCCTCTGGGTCAATTCGTATCAAGAAAGCTTCATTAACCCAAATATTACACTATGCCCAATCCTCATGTGCTAACATCTCATTAACTTGGGCCTTCTGATTGGAGATCCCCCCAAACAACTATACCAACCTATCATGAGAATTTGGTATTAGATTGTCTTAACTTACTCATTATGTCTAAAACGTAAAAGCCCAAGCTACCTCTCCCAAAATCCTCATTTAGTGGGAGGTACAAATCAAAAGGCTCTCTAATGATAGGCAGCCTACAAATAAGATTAAGGCCTCATAGTGTGATAATCATCTTTAATGTTTAGAAAATCGGACCGGATGGCCGGATCGACCGGTCAAACCAGGAACTAACCAATCGAGTGAGGCTGGTCTACAGTTCCCTTAACAAATCGTGTGAACCAGTGGAAATGGCCGATTCAACTAGTCGATCGGGAACCACCAGTTCGCCAATTTCTCTTTTTTTAAAATAATATTAAAAAATATAAAAAGGGCACGATCAAGCCTGCCCGAGCCCCCAAAAGCCTTGAAGGAAATATGCTAGGGCAACTTGGCTAGGGCATTTTCCCCCAAATTTCCCCCTTTTGCCTCCCTCGTCCCCTACTCATGTTGCTAGTGATTTTCTTCCTTGCCTTTGCCATTGTCGAGTCACCGACTGTCTCTTAGTCTCAGCTCTCAGGTAACTCTCCTTCCCTCCCACCCTCTCTCTCTCTCTCCAGCATGCTACGACTGCCACCTCTCCCCCCCTCTCTTCTCCCCCTACCCCCTGCGCAACATGCCAGTGTGCCAAAGCCACCTCTCTCTCTCTCTCTCTCTCTCCCCCCTTATTATCTTGCCCACACGGTCATAAATACAAACCCAGCCAAAGTTGCTAACTTGCTGTGTAGTTTTTTATTTTAAATTTAATGTTTTTATATATTGAATTTGTTTGCTTACTTATTATTATGGTGTTAATGTATTTGCATATATTGTCATGTTAATGTGTTAATGTATTTGCTTGTTGATTACTATGTTAGATCATGTCTGCCTCTCAATCCAACCCTACTATAAGGACTAGCTCAATACCTACTAGTGCATATAGGTCAAGAACAAATATAGCATGGAACCATGTTATGGAGATTATAAAAAATAAGTATAAATATTGTTATTGTTAGAAAATATTTAGTGAGGGAGGGATAAATAGAATGAAAAAACATTTGGTTAATATTCAAGGAGATGTTGTACCATGTAAAACGGTCCCTCCCCATGTTTAATTGGATATCAAAAAAGATTTAGAGAATATTGCACATGAAAAAAAAAGTAGTCAATCTTTGAAAGAAGTCACTTTCCATCATTAGATTCTGTAGATGAAGATGTTGAAATGGTATCTACAAAGCTATAATTTAACAAAAAAGATGCTTTTTCTCCATTTAAAAAAGTGAAAGTAGCATCTAGAGGAGTTCAACCATCAATTAGATGTGCTATGGCAGGAAAAGATGCAATTGAATGAGCATTTGAAATGGGCAAATGGTTTTTTGATGCTTGCATACCATTCAATGCAGTTAATTCCCCATATTTCAAATCCATGTTGAATGTTATGTTGCCAATTGGAATGGGATTTCTACCACTTTCATATTATCAACTCAGTGAGTAGATATTAAAAAAAATATTGAAGAATTTAAAGGTGTTGTTGAATCAATGAAGGAGAATTAGAAGGCTTTTAGATGTACCATCATGGAAGATGGTTGAACAGATCAAAGAAGAAGGATATTGATTAATGTTTTAGTATATTTTGCTCAATAATTTATATTTTTAAAATTAATTAATGCTTCTAAATATGTCAAAACTAGGAAATTGCTTGACGGGTTATTTATGGAAGTTATTGACAAGGTTAGGCCAAGCAATGTTATCTAGATTATTATAGACAATGAACCAATTATAAGCTTGTAGGTCAAAAATTGTGTGAGAAATATCCATATATAGTTTAGACACCATGTGCAGCTCACTGTATTGATTTGATGCTTGAAGACATTGTAAAAATCGATGAGATAAAAGTATCTATTGAAAAAGCATGGTCTATTTGTACTTTTATCTACAATCATACAATAGTTTTATCATTAATGAGGAAGTTCACAAAGCAAAAAGACATCATTCGGCCTACCATCACTAGATTTGCAACACATTTACTTACTCTTCAAAGCCTTTTGAATTATAAAGATCAATTAAGGGTTATGGTGGCGTAGTGAATGGATTGAGCTTAGAAATAAATGTAGGAACAATACAAAGGCAAAAGATGTTACTAATTTAATATTGAATAGTGATTTTTGGGATAAATGTTACATGATTGTAGCAACATTTGAGCCACTTTTTTGAATGGTGGATAGTGATGAACAACATGCAATGGGATATATCTTTGAAGGTATGTGTAGAGCAAATCTTCCCATTAAGAAGTGCCTTTTGAAATTTAAGGTGCATGCTCAACCATTCCTTGATATCATTGATGCTTGGTGGGAAAATATGCTTAGGCGTCCCCTTCATTTAGTGGGCTTTTGGTTTAACCCGATGTTTTGTTATCATATAAGTGAAGAGACAAATGTGAGCATATGTTCAAAAGTTCTTGATTGTTTGGAGAGGTTGGCACATGGTAATGATGATTTAAGATTCAAGTTACATAAGGAGATGATGCACTATTCTAATGTTTCAGATGATTTTAGAAGGTCAACAGCTATTAAAGCACGCTATAGTATGGATTTAGGTAAATTTATTGAAAATATGATGTTTTCTTTTTTAGAAATGTGTTTTATGTGGCAAGTGCATTTATATTTGAATCTTTTTTTTTGCAATTGAGTGGTGGCAATTATATGAGACCTCTACTCCAAATTTAAGAAGAATGGCCATTAAAACTTTAAGTCAAACATGTAGTTCTTCAGGATGTGGGTGCAGTTGGAGTGTGTTTGAATGTATACATCCAAAGAAAAGATTAGAGCATTAAAGATTAAGTGCTCTTGTATATGTTCACTATAACTTGTGTTTGATGAATAAATAAGATTGATGTTGTATATTATTTACAATTTATTTATAATTGCATGCAACACTTTTAATTTAATTATACAATATTATTGTTTGCTTTAATAGGGACAAGAAGAGGATACAAGTAATTGATCCAATTTGTTTGGAGGATATTGATGTGATGGATTATTGGATGGTTGAAGAAGAACAACCGGTACTTGTTAATGCAGATATTGAAGAGTAGCTTAAAGAAGACTTACCAAAACGTTCTTCAACCATTACAAGAGAAGATGAGGATTTTGTTATTGATTTACTATTTTAGTAACTTTGTAATCAATTTTACAAGTGGATGATAAGAGATGATGTTTTATAATTCGATATTGCTTTTCCATAGTTAGGGAACCTGATTATTTAAGAAGATAAAATTGTTTGAGCTGGAGAACTTTGAAGAAAGTTATTTTAATTTCCTTGTCATGTTTTTTGTATTTAATTGACTAATGATTGAGATGTAAACTTTATGAAATAAGTTTTTTGTGATGATTTGAAACTAGTATGATTTGGTCTAATTTTAGACATATGTAATATTTGATGAATTGACTTTCATGGCTATCTTTGGAATCTTTTTAAACTCTTATTAATGCATTCATATTTCATTTCAGATGAATGATAAGATTAGTAATATGTTTTTTTATCTTTTAGATATATTTTTATTTTATAATTTCAATGAGCATAAAAGAGGAGGAAAGATTGGACTTTGAAGTGTTGAATTAAGTCAAAGTTTTAAATCCATTGAGGTTAGTAATTTCTTGTTATTACATTATTTTAATTACACTATTTTGATTAATTTGATACATATTTGATAGATTTTTATTTATCTTAGATTATTTAATATTCATTTTAGGTATAATATATTTTAAAATTTTTAAATATATATTTTATATTTTTAAAAGAATTAAATAAGTAAAATAATTATTGTATCATAATTATATCATGCTGACATTACCGGTTCAAACTAATTCGCTCCACTAGTTAAACCAGAACTGGATACTCAAATGATTTAACCTATGATTTTGTTTTTAAAACATTACTCATCTCACCACAAGGGAAATGGAAAGAGTTGGGTGTCGTAGACCAAAATTGAAAAAAAGGTTAAATAGCCTCCATATGCCTATGGAATGGGCTATGAATACAAAGGATGATATCATAAATATCCACTCAACAAAGGGTACCTTTATGAGTTGCTAGCATGTGTTCCACCCAAGGCCTAAAGAAATTGTTCCTTGGCAAACTACCCTTGAATTTCCCTCTCTCACCACCACAAACGAATTTATATTCTAGGAGTTTTATCTTCTTTTGGCGAGACGTCTCCATTGTATATTTGTGGGAGTGCAGCATCCTTTTGGTGGGAGACAAAAAGTTAATATCAAAGCAGTATTTCATGAGCTAATGAATTGGTAGACAAGTAGTCACTCTCAACACCTTTGCTGTGCACAAAGGACAGTTGGGAAAGGAGAGCAAAAAGGCAGCCTCAATTTTTCATAGCCTGCATGGAAAGGTGTAGCATGGGAGCATGACCTGGTTGGTCACTTTCAAAGCTAGGGAGCTTCTAGTGTGAAATCTCTAAATTTAGCTAAACAAAGAAACTTTTCTCCTATATTTAACTTGATATAACGAATGTCATTCTAAAGACAAAGATCGCCATCTTTTCTTTGCTTCCATGGCTTCCATAATAAACGTTGTCGTGCAACAAAAATTTTCCTTTCTTCCAAGTCATCTTCTAGCACTCTTATACCTTGTTCCAGAGTAGCATCGGATGGAGGAGCTGCCTCATTAATGGGAGGGTTTGCAATAGTATCACCAACTTCGGAGTGTGCCAATGTTGCCTCACTATCCAAGTGACCACTTGCACTAAGCCCTCTCATGGAGACTAAACTAGCATTATAAGATAAATGACTTTACTCATCCGCTTTGACTGGGGATTCGCTAAAATCTAAGCCGAATCAATTGGCTGTGGAAATACTTGTTTAGCATTGGACTCCATTACTATCAAATAAAAAAAGGGGGAAGGGAGAAATATAAAGGGTTAGTAAAGTCCCCTATTCCAATTATTCAAAAAAAAAATAAAGGAAAAAAGGGAAAAAAGAAGAAGAAAAGGGGAAGGGAAGAAATGCAAAAAATTAGTAAACCTCCTATTCCAATTATTCAAAAGAAATCAAAATAAAATAAAAAAGGGTGTTGTGCCCATCCAACAGCCCGCTTGCTAAGGGCTAGACTCATCCAAAGTCAGCCAGCCTAGGACAGAGCTCCACTCCAGCTGGCCAGGGCCCTTGCCTTGGCTCTGCCTTAGACAAGCCATTAGCCTGGACTCTGCCTTTGTCAGCCCACACGCTAGGCCTCGGTATCAGGGAGCCTGCGTGCTAGCGCCAGAACCTTGTCCAGCAACCAGCCCATGAGAAACTGAACAGACCAGCCAACAGCTCGCCTGGGCCACAAGCCTAGGTCGCTAGCGCTTGGACCCACCTCTGTAGTCAACTCGTGCGCCTGGGTTCCTTATGGTTAAAACCCGAGGCCTGAGGTGGACCCCCACCAGCAGGCCTGAAATAATGAACTTCTCATATAAACCCGCGAGCACCTTGGCAGCTCCATGCAGAGCCCACCACCAGGCCTTCTCTCCTCCAGCCGAAGCCTACAAGCGCTATCCCTGTCGGGCCAAACCAGCCAGCAGATGCGCTGGTCTTCTCCACTCTAGCCCATCAGACGAACGCTGGATCAATGCATTAACAGCGTTGGTTCAACCAACAGTTTTCATCGCATATCTTCTTTCCCACCGAACAGGATGATGGGGTTCTTTTCTTACAATGGGGATTCTGAAGTCATTAAAGTAGCATTCTTATGCAAAAGATCTGGTCAGCCATCCATTTCCTCTGCTATAAATTAATCCACTAGTCCAACGACATAATAAAGAGCAAGAGTGGGAGGAAAAATATACAAAATTGTGAATGTGATTACAGTAAGGTAATTTACCCAGTTTCGGTAAGAACTGAAATTAGTTTATGTCAACAACTTCTTCCCCATTAAATGAGATGGGTCCCTCACAGCAGGTGTTTCAGATATGATGTTTATGCTCTGTTTGCGTTAGAAAAAATGAAAATGACGCAGAGTTGTGAGCGACCGAAATTGCAAAGCTCACCTAGTTTTTTGGAAAAGTTGAAATGAAATTCCATCAAGAGATGTGACTCATCTCTTCTCCCTTCAACAAGATTGGAAATATTTTATGAGTTCTCAAGGAACCCCTCAGAAATGGTGACGAACAACAAAATACTTGCAAAGGTCACTGAAGAGAAAAAAACGTCTTTGTTTGAAAAAACCAGGGGAGACGATGGGTATATAAGCATGAGGAAAGCTGCGCATAGCAGCTTTAATTCAAACAAACGAGTCAGAAAAGGAAAATGCAAAAAGATTTTTCAACGAACTTCCCAAATAGAGAAATTAATGGCAGGGCATATCTGAAAATGAAAAATCAAAAAACGTGAGAGCTTCAAATTGACGCTCCAGATTGCTGCTCCCAGCCAGCTCAGTTGTTTAGTGGTGTTTATTACCTCGCCCATTCCAATTGAATGATTTTCTACGCTAATAACCACCGGGGGGCATTTGTTGGGTTATTAAAGAGCTAACTTGAGAATCTGTTTTTCACCATGGAATAAAAAATTTTCAATGTAGGCGGGGTAGCTGCTGAAATTTCAAAACGTCCTAAAACGCCTGAAGTGTTATCTGCGCAATTCAATGAACAGGGATGCAGTCTCCACATCATGCAGAGGGCTGAGGTGCTAACCCATGCAGGCAGGGAAACCTGGTAGCAGATTTGTTGCCGTCGGAGTCTCAGGGGACATTCCCTTATGCAAATAGAGTTTCAAAAAGCAGCGCAGGTGAAGTCTCTGAAATTGCACAGAAAGAATGTTGTGACCGCCCATGCAGAGGGTATCTCATTCACACTTGCAGTTGGAGAAATGAATTGCGACTGTGCTGTCAAAGTTAAGCTCTAATATTAACCATCGGGCATGGCTTTTACCAGCGTAACTAAAGGAATGCATGGCCAAAACGGGAGCTCGCCTGCACAACCAAAAGTCGGAAATGGGGATCTGCCTCCACCTCCGCACTTGACAACACACCTTCAGCTTGCGCAAGAATAGCCCCGTTGCTGTCTATCCAACTGCACTATCCCAACTGCGCAGTTGGGAAGCAGGCAGTTCTGCAAGCAGAGCTCAATTGCGCAGTTGAGGTTGTTCTTGAGCCTATCTGCATGGGTTGAAAATGTGTTCACAGCCTGGAGTCCGAATCCATTGCAGCTACGCTGAATGGGTTGTCACTTATGCATTTTAACTGCGTTGATTTACTTGGATAGAGAAACGCACATCTCTGTTTGCACAGATAAAACAACTATGGTTTACATGGATGAAAACAACCTTGTTTCCTTGGTTGCGCAGGCAAACATGATACTTTCCGGATAATTTTCACGTCCATCTGTGCGGATAAAGAATCTTGTTGGGATCGGCTTCGAGGTTTGGCAGTGTAGATAACAGCAACATCCAATGGGGCATGCCCGGCCTGAAGTTTGAACCCGTCCAATCTGCGTAAGGAATTTCAAGCGATGCAATCAACATATATTTTCGTGAGCGGTAGCTAGGTGATCAGAATCGTCGAAACCATTACGAATATATTTTTAATTGTGCAATTGAAATCAATGGCATAATCGGACTTTTTTTTAAAATTCACAAACATGGATGTGCTGGGCAATCTAATTGCATGGTACTTACCTAAACATGCGTGTAATTAATTAGATTTGGTAGGTTGGCAATCCACATCACTAAAAATATTCCAATTGAAATATTTGGAATGGTTCAATGGTGCAAGCAAGATAAAAGGTGCAAGTAGGGTGTGAATTCTAAAAATAATCCTGGAGATGCAAGTAAAGTGAGAATTCTAGAATTGCCCGTATAGGTGGAAGTGGGGTTTAGATTCCAAAAACTACCCCTAAAAGTGCAAGTGGGGTATGGGTTCCAAAACTATCTTTACATGTGCAAGTAGAGTGTGAGTTCCAAAACTACACTTAAAGGTGCAAGGATATTGTGGGTTACAAAACTTCCCCTAAAGGTGCAAGTGGGATGTGAATTTCAAAGATACTCAAGGAGACGCAAGTGAAGTAAGAATTCTAGAATCCCCCCACCCAGGAGGTGCAAGTGAGGTTTAGATTCCAAAATTACCCCTAAAGATGCAAGTGGGGTATGGGTTCTAAAACTACCCTTAAAGGTGCAAATGGGGTGTGAATTCCAAAACTACCCTCGAAGGTGCAAGTAAAGTGTGAATTTCATAATTGCCTTTGAAGGTGCAAGTGAAGTGTTAATTCGAGAATTGCCCTTAAAGGTGTGAATTCTGGAATCGATTGCTCCTTGAGGTGCAAGTGTAGTATGAATTCCAAAATTGCTCCTAGAGGTGCAAGTGTAATATGAGTTCTAAAATTGCCTCTAAAGGTGCAAGTAGACTTAAGATTATAAATATCCCTTCCCTCTCATTCTAAAGATAGAAACTTTTGTAGGTGCCTCCCATGACACTACTGGCTTCTAGCCTACTGGTAATTTCTCTTAGTGCTTGAGAGCACTCTATCATGGCACACACGTGGGTCCCATCGATGTTGTAGTAATGGTGGGCCCCATTTAACTGTAATGGACAACAAGATAACATGATTAAAACACACTAAACCCTATTAGAACATTAATTAACCATGTGAATGGCAGAGTTATTCTAGAATGCAACTCATAAGATCAGGGAGATGATGATATGTACCATACTCATTATTCTAAGCTAATTAGAAAAGGTCATTAGTATTAATCATAATTAGGCTTAATAAACTCAAAGTATAATTTGACTTAATTTAAACAATTTTCCTCTATGATCTCTCACAGGATAAACACAAAGATCGTCGATCATTTATTTCTGATTTTTCATGGGATATTGAAAAACACCACTCACCCAATCACTTAGTTGTGTAAGACTAAGACTGAATCACCGAATCATTGAGTCATGACTCATTGAGTCAATCTTAGGAAAATCATTTTTGTCAACCAAACCTAATCAACCCGGTCCTATTTTTCCTAATCCTCTCAAGGGTAAATGAGAGAGCTGAGTCACTTATTATGTTGTCCAAGCATGATTCACTGAGTCAAATCCAATTTACCTAGACCTGTTTTTCCTAAGCTTCTCATAGGTAAATAAAAGAGTTGAGTGGCTCACTGAGTCATCCAAACATAATTCATTGAGTTAAATCCAGTTTACCTGGTCCAGCTTTTTCTAAGCTTCTCACAGGCAAATGAGAGAGTTGAGTCACTCACTGAATCATTCAAGTGTGATTTACTTAGTCAAACCCAATTAATTAGGACCCACTTTTTCTAACATTCTCATGAGTAAATGAGAGAGCTGGGCACTCGTTGAGTCATTCAAGCGTGGCTCATTGAGTCAAATCCAGCCAGTGTAGTCTCATTTTTCCTAAACTGAGTCCAAATGCCCAGTCTACCTGGTTTCGTTCTTCCTAGGCTACTCACGGGGATATGAGATAGCTAAATCACTAAGTCGTGACTCAGTCAAAATCATCTATTCTTCTTATGCTTCCTACGGTTATAAGGAGAACTCAACAACCCCAAATTACTTATTTTTTCTTGGTCTCTTTTAGGTTTAAATACAAAAGAGGTCACTCGGTCTTAATTCCTTTTTAGATAAACCAATAAGATCAATAAATCTTACTCTTTAGGTTAACTTAGTGCTTAGTAATCCAATCTAAAGCGGTGTTATCTTCTCTGCCTGTTGGCTTAAGGTGATACACAAAATTTTAAGTCATAATAATGTGCTCGGTGATCACAAAAATAGCACACTCACTTAAAGGAGAGTGTGTTTTATTTTTGAGTCTCTAAATGCATTGTACTTTTTCTTTTAATTAAGGGTTTTCTTCCATTGTGAAAATATAATTAAAACTACTTGTGCTCTGGGATATGAATATGCAATTTTCTGATGTATACACAACAAGCGTAATTAATTGAGGATATCAATAAAATAAAAATTGTTTCATTCATCCAATAATCAAAATTTCCATTTTCATTCTCTTATTTTTGTCTTGTTACAAAACTAGTGAACCTTGCCTAAGGGCTTATGCATTTTACTATTACCCTATAATTTTTTATTTTAATGAAAATTATTTTGCCAAAAATTTCATCGAGTTTACTCTAACATATAAGGGTCTAAACTTGTGCATACATTCATCATAGCATTCAAAATTTCATTAACTATAAATAATTAACATGAACTACCAAACTCGCCCATTTTACCCATAGCTACCTAGAACCATAGTCGTACCGTGATAGCAATAGACATTATTGAAAGCATACCAATCTATTCCCAATATCATGATTATTTATCTATTTGACTTGCCAATACATTTCATTATACAATGTTTGAAATCTATTAATTACAAATATACATACACATACGAGATTTCAATTCCAATTTATCATGCCATAACGTAAATATCTTCAAATCTTGCTTACATGCCCCAACTCACATTTAGGCTTCATTACTAAACTTGTTAGCTAAAAAAATAAGAATAAGAAGGC
Source organism: Pouteria campechiana (assembly GCA_036873735.1). Classification (NCBI taxonomy): domain Eukaryota; kingdom Viridiplantae; phylum Streptophyta; class Magnoliopsida; order Ericales; family Sapotaceae; genus Pouteria; species Pouteria campechiana. The sequence goes on from JAYJMB010002103.1 coordinate 14,938, forward strand.
GTGAGTCCGGGCGAGCTCAGTAAGTAGGATGAATTAAAAACAATAGTAAAATAGCAGCAGCATGTTTGTAATCATAACATGAATAAATACATCACAATGTAATCATGAGAATATACTAATGAGACTCAAGTCCTCATCATTCCAATGTACATTCTACACCATTCATCACAAACCAAACATAATATATCACATTTAGGTCACTTTGATACTAGTGTCATATAGGCACTTCCAATCATAACTGTGCCATACGGGCACAACATATATTATAACTATACCATACAAGCATAAAATAATCCACATAAATGTTATATTAAAAGGAATTCAATTACCATATCCATGCATACTATTATAGAATATTTCCCATTTCATCAACATAGATAATTACATAATATAATAAAAAATCTGCTCTTGGGATATTCATAATCTCCACCCATACACATATTAGGGAATACTCACTATCCCTTCATCCACGCATCCATTTACTCAACATAGCATATAATTAGGGGATAACAATTACCCCCAAAGTAGGCACCTATTACATCATATAATTAATTCATATATGTGAACATACAAGTAACAAAGAATCAATCTCATGATCAAACATATTTGCACCAAATGGGATATTCACTATCCCTGTCCATTCATACATGCCAGTGTAAAGCATGGGATATTTGTTATCCCCATCTAGCAATACGTTCAACTTGTAAATGTTGGGCCATGGAAAATCAAAGGGAGCCATCTAGCTGTAGCCGAGCAGCTGTCCGACCGATTGATGACACCTGCA
>JAYJMB010002104.1:0-15719 GCA_036873735.1 Pouteria campechiana
TCCATTTATTTAGCATAAGTTAATGTACTTCATTCCTCATTAGCCTATTAATGATAGTAATCCTCATGATTTCATGACTTTGGATAATAAATTTTCCCAAAATTTAAGCATATTTGCATGTACTTCATACCAAATTATAAAAATTGAAAGCCAAAATACCTGAAAATATTAGGGCCTTACATTCCACTCTTCTTACAAAAAGTTTCATCCTCAAAACTTAGATGATTAAATGAGCATACTTAGACTGCATTATATCCTCAAGCTCCTATATAGTCTCATCTTCTGAGTGACGATTCCATTGTACTTTAACCAAAGAAATGATTTTATTTCTCAATTGTTTCTCCTTTCTATCTAGGATATGGACTAGCTGCTCAGTATACTGACGATTCTAACTTAACTGTACATCTTCTGGTGCTAAAATATGGGAAGGATCCAGCTTATACTTTCATAGTGATGACACATGGAATACATTATGGATCCCGCTCAATGAAGGCAGTAATGCAATGCGATAAGCCACCTTGCCATTCTATTCCAATATCACATATGACCCAACATATCTAGGGCTTAGCTTGCCCTTGGTGCCAAATTGCACTACACCTCTCATAGGTGACACCTTAAGAAAGACCCGATCTCCCACTTGAAACTCTAGGTCCCACTGACATGTATCTTCATAAATCTTCTAGCATGACTGGGCAAATCGGATCTTCTCCTTGATCTGGGCTACTTTTTCAACTGTATCTGCAATCATCTGTGGCCCTACAATAGCAGTCTCCCCCACTTCTAACCAGTATAGGGTGATTGGCACTTACGCCCATATAATGCCTCAAAAGGAGCCATGCAAATGCTGGAATGATAGCTATTATTGTAGGTGAACTTCACCAAAGTAAGATACTAGCTCTAGGCTTTGCCCCATTCGAGGATGTAATCTCTCAACATGTCCTCTATCTGCTGGTTCACCCTCTCAGTTTGCCCATCAGTCTGAGGGTGATATGTGCTGCTAAAATCCAGATGTGTACCCATAGCATTATGCAGAGCTGTCTAAAACTTAGATGTAAACACTAATCCACGATCAGAAGTGATGACCTTAGGGACACCATGTAGTCTCACTATCTCCTTTTGATAAATCCATACATATTTCTTAGTAGTGTAGGTAGTGCAAACTAGAATAAAGTGGGCTACCTTAGTCAACCTATCCACTATAACCCAGATATTGTTATAACTAGTTGTAGGCTTGGGAAGACTTATAATAAAATCCATAGTGATATCAATCCACTTCCACTCAGGGATCTCAATTGGCTGTAATAACCCACCAGGCCTCTGGTGTTCTACCTTCACTCTTTGGCATACTAGACACCTTGACACATACTAAGCTACATCATTTTTCATGCCATGCCATCAATACTATGACCTCAGGTCATGATAAATTTTGGCATTACCTGGGTGTATAGTATAAGGTGAATAGTGTGCCTCCTCTAATACTTTCTGTATCATGTCAAACCTCTAGGCAATGCAAGCCGATTCTGGTATCTCAAGATGCCATGAGCTCCAATAATATAATCAGGTAGCCCACTGCTCTAAGAGCTCTCTCTCAGTTTCTGAAATTCCTCATCTATAGTCTCCATCTAGGTAGTCCAAATCTCATCTAGCAAAGTGGGCTGAATAGATAACTGGCATAACTGTGCCACTAGCCCTCTTATCCCCACATATAGATCCATCTGCCTTATCTCTTTAAATAGCTCATTTTTCTGTGTAAGTAGACATGCCATACTACTACCTAACTTCTTGCTCAAAGCATCTGCCACAACATTTGCCTTGCCTGGATGATAATGAATATTTAGATCATAATCTTCTAGTAGCTCAAGCCATCAGCTCTGTCTCATATTTAGCTCTTTTTGGGTGAAAATGTACATCACGCTTTTATGACCTATGTGTATGTCACACTTTTCACTATAGAGATAATGCCTCCATATCTTTAAGGCAAATATGATAGCTGCTAACTCTAGATCATGGGTGGGGTAGATACGCTCATGAGGCTTTAATTGGCGTAATGCATAAGTAATAACATTTTCATGTTGCATCAATACATACCCTAATCCATGTTTAGATGCATCACTTTATACTACAAATCCACCTTGTCCCATAGGGACTTTAAGACCTAGAGCTTCCACTAGCCTCCTCTTTAATTCCTAGAATGCTGCCTCACATTGATCATTCCATTTAAACTGCACTCCCTTACGGGTTAACTATGTAAGAGGTACAACTATAGTAGAGAATCTCTCAACAAATCTGTAGTAATAACCCGCCAATCCCAGAAAACTATGAACTTTTATCATTTTAGTAGGTCGGGGCTAGTTTACCACAACTTTAATCTTATGTGGATATATAGAAATACCAGCTCCTAATATAATATGTCTTAAAAATGCTACATTGTTTATCTAAAAGTCGCATTTCTTTAACTTGGCATACAACTTTTCTTCTCTCAATTGCTGCAAAGCCAATCTCAAGTGAATTTCATGCTCCTCTTTGCTTTTAGAATGAATTAGGATGTTCTCAATAAATACGATCACAAAGTGATCTAAATATGGCTTGAACACCCTGTTCATGAGATCCATGAAGACTACTGGAGCATTAGTCAACCAGAATGACATTACTAAGAACTCATAGTGTCCATACCAAGTTCTGAATGCAGTCTTTGGCACATTTGTCGGCCTTATCCTCATTTGATGATAGTCCGACTGAAGATCAATCTTTGAGAACAAAGTAGCCCATTGCAACTGAACAAGCAAATCATCCATATGAGGCAATGGATACTTATTCTTGATCGTCACCTTGTTGAACTCTCTGTAGTCAATGCATAGGCATAGACTACCATCCTTTTTCTTCACAAATAGGACAGGAGCACACTAAGGTGACAAACTAGGGCAAATAAATCTCTGATCCATCAACTCTTGCAACTACACTAATTCTGCCAGTTCCATTGGTGTCATTCTATATGGTGCTCTAGATACGGGCTCTACCCCAGGTTGGAGGTCAATACTGAACTCAACTTCCCACTTAGAAGGTAATCTAGATAGCTCCTTTAGAAACACATCGGGAAAGTCTCTCGCAAGTGAGATATATTCCATGGATTTGTGCTCAGAGTGCATATCTATGGCAAAAATCAAATAAGCTTCATGTCCCTTCCACACTAAATTGATAGCTCTCATAGCAAAAATCAGCTTGGGAGCTTCTTTTGTAGATGAACTTCAAAAAGTAATATCTATCTTATCAAGAATCTTCAAGATCACCTGTTTGGTCTTGCAATCTATCTTGGCTTCATTCTTAGCCAACCAATCTATCCCCATTATAATATATAATCCTTCCATGTTTAATACTATCAAATTAGCATAGAAATATCTATTTTCATTTACCAAGGGAATGTCATAACATTTTTCTAAGGCTGTGCTAATTGCCTTTAGTAGTGTTGATACCTCTACCAATTGAAGCATGGGATATATAGACAAGCCAGCCCTATGAAAAAATGCAACTAACATAAAAGACTGTAAAGCACTTAGATCAAATAAGACATATGTCATATAATTGTAGACGAGGGGATTACCTGTAACCACATGATCCATTGCTTGTGCCTCTTGTACTGTGGTAACTTGTACAATTATCATAGTCTGGGGTCTCTACTTTTCAAACTGCCGCCACGCTCAGGTTGGGGAGGCCCCCTAGAAGTAACACTCTAACTCTCCCCCTTAAGAGTGGGACAATGCAGTGTAATGTGGCCTGGCTCGTCACACTGATAACAAACAATTTGTCTCCTCTGCTCTACTTCCATGGCTGGTTGGCTGTCTGGCTTTGCTCTCTAAACTAAGTAGGGGTCTGCCTTGTAGTCTTCCTTCCCTCTCTATTCAATACTTGGCACTATGGCCTTAGACGTCTAGGCTAGCCTCATTGTGACAAGTTCTCTTTGAGGTGACACCACTACTCGGCTCAGTATGGGGCTTCTTCTTCTGCCCCGAGCCACTTGTTCAGGCTTGTCACCTTTCTTGAAATTTCTGGCACTTCTCTTCCTCTTTCTTAGCTATTCTGGCCTACTCTGAAATATCCTCATATCTGGTGAGTATAAAGAGGGCCAGATTCCGCTAATGCTCCATTATAGACCCTCCTGAAATTTCTATACTGGCTTTGAGGAGTCTACTTGGGCCCATGGTTCAAATCGGGCCAAGGAGCGGAACTGCTTATTATATTCTGTCACAAGTCTCCTCCCCTGCACTAGTGTCATGAACTCAGTCATCCACTTTGATCTCTCACTGGCGAGTACATAATGGTGGAAGAGCCTATCTCTAAACTCTTCCCATGTTAGACTAGCTCCTGCAGCTAGCAAGGTCACCCTCTCCATCTTCCAACAGCGTTCGGCCTCGCCCTCTAGCTGGTAGACAACATACCACACCTTATGCTCCTTTGGACACTACATATAGGTGAACACCTTCTCCATCCCGGAGATCTAGTCATCCTTGACCCTGTAGTCGCTCTTACCTCTAAATACTAGACGCTTCATATTGTAGAAGGCCTTCATGTTTAGTCCCAGACCTGGGTGCATCTGCGAAGTTTGGCCTACTTCCACTATCAACTTTGGCACACGGGTCAGCCTCCCAGCAGGTCCAACAATGTGAGTAGGCTCATTTACCGGTCTCCTCTAAGCCAATATGAAGTTCTGCACTATTTGGGTGAGGTTGGCTACCATTGCCATCATGGCAGCAAACTCTGGTTTGGCTCCTGGTACTGTACTGCCAGCCTCTACCGAATCCTATATGGTCTTCGGCTACTTCCTCACCTTAGGCTCCTAAATAACCTCTTCTTCAGCCTCATTAGAGGTTGGTCTCGAGCCACTCCCTCTAGCTGGTTGGCTGTGCTCTCTCCAATCCTCTTTAATCACCACACCTATGTATCAGAATTGAGTGGTTCACCTTGGTGGCTCCTCCTCCACCATGCCTGCTTTGCCCTCGTCCACTCTCCTCTTAGGTGCCATTACTGCACCATATCACAATCTCAGGTCATATATCTATATAATATTGCATTTCTAACACTTGCATAATCATACTTGCTCAAGTTCAATGGCTCGAAATGAAAGGTTCATGTTTATAGGCTAAGCTAACGCTTCCCCATATTTCTTAAATATACTAATGCAACCTAAGCATTTCATTACTTAATGATTTGATAGTCATACTTCGCACTTCTAGCACCTTGGGTGCATCAAGTTCTGATACCACTTCTAATGCCCCTTCTCCCTAGACTATCACTAATTCTAAATTTAGAGGAAATTCTAGCAGAGTCTCCCCTGATTTACCATTGTTGTCCTATATACAACATGCTAACTCATAATAATTGCATAACAAATACCCTCAAATATGAAAATATAATATAGCCGCCTCCAGGCCCTACCATTTCCTACACAAACTATATAATTGCCGCTTCCATAACACACATCACCACAGCACCCACAAACCAAGATTAGGGTACACTATACCCTAGATGTCAAATCATATATATGTCTAATAACTAAATAATGATACATGTCTAATACACATTCAAAACCCATCCAATAATATACATCATCATACATCATGAAAAGGAGTAAAGCTTCTAATGGTGTCACGGCCTAGCCCCATCATAAGACCCAACACCCTATTGGACTCCGTCCTCTGGCCTGTCAGCTAAAAATTTAAATAAAAGTATGAGTTTGGGCAAAACTCAACAAGCGGGTAAGCATAAAAACATGACTATAAGTAATGTAATAAATAGCGACAAATACAGTAGTAAATAATAATGCAAACAGGAAAAACATGCCATGCCATATGCAGGATGTCATAGTCTGTCAATGGCCAGGTTCGTTAAGCATTTCATGTTAACATTTTATTAATTATTTCATACACACCCATAATGATATCATATATATAGTTAACTGGTCAATACTGGCTCAAATATCGATACGTCATACTACCCTTTTTATCTGCCAATTCACAGCCACCTCCTACACCAGTGCACTGTTCCACCATCATCCACATGCTTCACAACCATCCACACACTCAACCACCCACACACTCCTCCCTAAGAGACACACAAATCAGAACACTACCCTTTCACTCTTCAGTGCGTCAGGTCTATCCCGATGCTCCCAACTAGAAGCCTGCTAAGCTCACACAGCCATACTGCTGTATTCAGTGGCACCCCACCATTCTCACCTCACAAGAGTACCATTTCTTCATAAACACACCTACTCAAGCTACCCAGGCAAATCATAGCAATTAGGCCATTCAGGGTAATAATAATGCCCACTTGCACTAGCTACCCACACAACTGCAACTAGCCAACCAGGCCACTCTTCACAACATGACAGACACAAGTTGGCCCCATGGCCATCATAAGATATATATATGAGCAACACTAGGCTCCATGCCATTAGGTGCCAAAACCAGAATTTATTGACACTCTTAGGGGCGTAAAATACATATATACAATTTCTAAAATAAAATTCTTATTTCCTAGTTTATAAATTTCCTCTTGACCTAGAAATGTTTTTGTGGATTTTGAATAATATGAAAAATATTTTGTCAAAATTTTAGGTCAAAATAATGTAAATTTGGTAGTTAAAAAAATTAAATATGAAAAATATAGATAAATATTTTTGACAAAATTATACATCTCTGTTGCCACTCAAAATGTTTTCATTAATCCAAACTAATATAATATATGTTTTATTAAAATTATAGCTTAAAATAATTCAAAATGAGAAGACTAAAAATAAAGTAAAACTTCAAAAGTGTGGGACACTATCATCATCTCATTTGCAGAGTAGTTAATGTTCAGATTTTCATGAGGGGTCAAATGGTGGAATTTGTTCATGAAATTGGGTATACAAGTATTTAGTTATATTTATTTTAAACAAGATTTTTTTTTTGCAAAATAACATCAATAAATTAATTTTTAATCAACCTCAAGAGGGTTACTTGGTAAGGCATTCTGTCAGTGCACTGTTCATCCGAATTTCATCTGATTTTTTCTATCGTTTTCAATGCAATTTAATTCATGCTAATATAATACATTATTATGGTTACATGGGGCAGATAATGCATGTTTAAAATCGTGTAACTCATATACAAAAATTTCAAATTACATGTGCCCAAATTGTAATCATTCAAAGAAATCAAATTGAACTTAAAACAACTTCAAACAACTGCCTACTTATCCAATGAATTGAGAAATTTGCACAGCCCTTGCACTCCAATTTATACCCTTAATGATGCTTTAATCTCTTTCCAAATTTATAGCCTAATCAGTAAGAAAATTTGCATTCAACTTCATTAAAAAAACATTAATGTGGAACTAGTTGTACACTTAATTGCTAATTCCTAACTAATTTTAATCAGTCATTAATCATGTATCAAATACTTTAATTATAGTCCATATCATCCATTTATAGATTCTTCAAACCCTAACTTGATCTCATCTTAATCCAATATCAGAAATTCAGCTATACTTCAATGAAATAATAACATACACATAATTAGGAGGTTGTTTTAGTTAACTTATCACCTTTAATCCTTTGTTTCCTTGATGGGTCCCACCTACAGTTGTTGTCCCTTGGATTTTGGTAACTCTTATGCACTTGAATCAAGAGAATTCTAGATGGAGTAAGATGCAAATCACACTTGAATTAACTTCCATATGATTTCCCTCATCAACATAGCCTAAATTCATCATTTGGGAGAGGTGGAATTGCTTGGGGGTTGGGGAGCAAGAGTTGCATACGTGAAATGGGAGAGAGGATGGCCAAAAGCTATCTTTTATTTGCAAATTTGTATGGTGCTTTAGCTGCCTATTTCACTATGCATACATGCAATGTATTTGTTGATTTTTCCATCATCTTTATTCCATTTCTTCAATATATTTGGACCATTCCCATTACAATTCACATGTCATCTATGATATTCCACATGATTCTAATAATTTTTCTAATTAAATTTCAAATTTCCACTAGGTGTGTATACACACTTCACTATCTCATTTTTATTCAATTTTTCCAACTTGTTTCCATTTATTTAGCATAAGTTAATGTACTTCATTCCTCATTAGCCTATTAATGATAGTAATCCTCATGATTTCATGAATTTGGATATAAATTTTCCCAAAATTTAAGCATATTTGCATGTACTTCATACCAAATTATAAAAATTGAAATCCAACATACCTATAAATTTTAGGGCTTTACATTAACTTAAAGCCAATTCTCTTTAGAGTATCTCTATTTATTACTTCTCTTGCCATGTGATCTTCTCCATCTTCCTTGGAGAGTCAATGTTTTCTATTCTAAGGAATTTACTTATGATCATCCCATGAGGTAGGTAATACTTGGTAGATGTCTTCACCAAGTATAGTATATCATCTATTATTTGAGCCAAATATATTCTCTTCTTATGTTTCATTGCCCACAAAATCTTGGCTTCTTTTTCAAAGATCTCATTAGTGCCTCCTGTCTTGGATATATGTTGTTGAATATCAGCATATTGGCCAACTTGAGATCCAAATTTAGATGGCTAACATAGAGATAAGTCATAATTTCCTTAATTTTCACTTCAGCCGACCAATCAATTACTTGATTTTCTACCTCAGGAATATTGAATATTCTTCTTATATTCTCTGGAGATAGATCAATCTCATTCTTTCTTATCAATGACTTCCTGGAATTATAGTTGAAGTTGGCAACATGGACTTGAATCATTCTGGTATAAGATTTGTCCTTATAAAACTTTCCATTCTTTTGAATTTAATCCAATTTGTCACCTCAAGATTTAAGCCATTTTCACCAAATGCTTCAAAATCATATACTCTTCCCTTCACTATTTTCCTTCCCTTAAAATATTTACCAAACTTATTGTAAGTAGAACAGTTGCAATTGAAGATTACCTTAAGAATGTAATCTTTTGTTTTTCTCCTTTTTCTTGGTGTTTCTTCTTTTGTTATTTCTCTTCTTCTTTCTTCAGAATCTGAAGATGACATCTTTGCTCACTTACTTACCCTCTTTGTCCTCACCATTTGTAGCAATAGATGGATTTTTTGGCTTATGGTCTTGAATAAGGGAGTTCTCAAAGATTCTAGGATGAAAAATCTTTAGAATGAATCAAAATGGGAGCAGGTTAATGGAGGGAAAATGTACACGATGAAAGGATTTTCAATCACCTTTCTAAAGAAAAAGCTTAGAATTTCAAAGTGAGAGTGCAAAGGTTCTGGGTTTAGGGTTTTTGAAGGGGACAGAACTTCTGTTGTAGTGTAACAAAAGTTCTGTGTGGCATAGAATTTACACAGAGGTTTTGAGTTAATGGCCTCAGAAGTTCTGTGGAGTTTACATAGAGGTGATTTCAAGGTGTGGAAGTTTTATGCAGTAGAAGTTTAATAGAACTTCTATGTTAATGATCTTAGAAGTTCTAAGTAGAGTATGCAGAAGTTGTTTTTGATGTATAGAAGTTCTGCAGTCATCAGAGCCCTAAGTCAGAAGTTTTGAGGAAGTGTTACAAAACTTCTATGCTAAGTGAACATGATTCTAAGATTTTGTTAGAACTTCTATGTCATTTTGATGAACTCTTAGTATTTCGATAGAATTTCTGAGTTACATCTTACATACTTCTAAGTGATATAATAGAATTTCTGGTATATTTCTGGATCAATTTATTTAACATTTATGAAAGTTTTTAGGCATTTAAGCGTTAAGATTAAATATGTATTTTATGTGCATGGATTAATTATACCAAATTCTCTTCTAATTTTATAGAATTTATCTTTTGGAAGAGGTTTTGTAAAAATATCTACTAATTGATTTTTAGTTGGTACATATTCTAAGCAGATGTCATGGTTTTGCACATGGTCTCTAATGAAGTGATGTCTGACTTCTATGTGTTTTGTTCTTGAATGTAATATTGGATTCTTTGTCAGATTTATTGCACTAGTATTATCACATCTAATAGAAGTATCAACATATTTCATCCCATGATCATTCAATTGTTGTTTCATCCATAAAATTTGTGCACAACAACTACCTGTAGCTACATATTTAGCTTCAGTAGTTGATAAAGCTACAGATGTTTGTTTCTTAAAGAACCATGATATGATCATGCTTCCAAGAAATTGACATGTTCTAGAGGTACTTTTTTTGTCTACTTTATATTCAGAAAAATCTGAGTCAGAATACCCAACTAATTCAAAGTTTGAACCTTTTGGATACCATAGTCCAAGATTTGGAATATCCAAAAGGTATCTAAATATTCTTTTAATAATAATTTGATGTGATTCTTTAGGATCTGACTGAAATTGTGCACACATGCATACACTAAACATAATATCTGGTCTACTTGTGGTTAAGTATAAAAGAGATCCAATCATGCTTCTATATAATTTCTGATAGATGGATTTACCTTTTTCATCCTTATCCATTTTGATGGTTATACTTCTTGGTGTGGCTAATGGCTTTCCTTCTTTTAAATCAAATTTCTTAAGTAGTTCTTTCATGTATTTTGCTTGGTGGATAAAGATTCCTTCCTTCATCTATTTTACTTGAAGTTCCAGTAAGAAGTTTATCTCACCCATTAAACTCATTTCAAATTCTCTCTGCATTACTTTAGAAACGTCTTGACATAATTTGTCATTAGTTGCACCAAAAACAATATTGTCCACATAAATTTGAACAATTAGCATATTATTTTTTTCATCCTTAATAAAGAGTGTGGTGTCTACTTTACCTCTTGTAAATCCTTTTTCTATTAAAAATTTACTTAATCTCTCATACCATGCTCTAGGAGCTTGTTTTAATCCATAGAGAGCTTTCTTGAGTTTGAAGACATGGTTTGAATGATAAGGATCTTCTAACCCAGGAGGTTGTTCTACATAAACTTCTTCATTAATAAAGCCATTTAGAAATGCACTTTTAACATTCATTTCTTAAAGTTTGAAGTTAATGAAAGATGTAAATACTAGTAACATTTTAATAGCTTCAATTCTAGCAATAGGAGCATATGATTCTTTGAAGTTTATTCCTTCCTCTTGATAGTATCCTTTTGCAACTAATCTTGATTTATTCCTTATCACTATACTAGATTCATTTAGTTTGTTCCTAAAAATCCATTTCGTTCTTATAACAGATTGATGGTTGGGTCTTAGAACAAGTGTCCATACATTGTTACGTTTGAATTGATCCAATTCTTTTTCCATGGCTATAATCTAATTTTCATCTTCTAAGGCTTGATTTATGCAAGTTGGTTCTAATTGAGAAATAAAAGCAAAGTTACCATATACTTGATGATATGAAGATCTAGTTCTTACCTTATCATAAATATCATAAATTACTTGTTTTTTAGGATGATTATGCATGAATCTCTAATCTTTTAGAAGGGAATTGTTACCTTCATTGTTTACCTCATTGTTAGATGGTCCATCATCTGGTTCTTCTTCATTTTTGTGTGTTTTTTATTATAAAGAATCTTTATCTTCATCTTATATTTTTATTTTCTCCATAGATGTTGTGAGTTTTCCTATCTCATTATCTAAATCACTTATCTTTCTAGAGAAGTTAGTACTTTTATCAAATTTTACATGAATGGATTCCTCTATAGTGTTATTTTTTAGATTGTAGACTCTAAATACCTTGCTAACAATGGAATAACTGAGGAAAATGCCTTCATCAAATTTACTATCAAATTAGCCATGGTTTTCCTTTCCATTATTAAAAATGAAACATTTGCAACCAAAAGTGTGGAAATGAGAGATGTTTGGTTTTCTATTATAATATAATTCATATGGAGTTTTGTTGAGTATAGATCTAGCATAAGTTCTATTAATAATGTAGCATGAAGTATTCATTACTTCAGCCCAAAAATATTGAGACAAGTCATATTCACTCAACATTGTCCTTGCCATCTCTTGCAAAGATTTATTTTTACTTTCAGGTAGGCCATTTTGCTGAGGTGTTTTTGGTGTAAAGAAGGTATGCAAAATTTCATTGTTTTCATAGAAAGCAGTGAATTTTTTATTTTTAAATTTTTCACCATGATCACTTCTTATGGCTACTATATGATAATCTTATTCATTCTGTACATGTTTGATAAATGTTTCAAAGAATAAAAAAGTCTCATCTTTAGAAGCAAGAAACATTATCTAGGTAAATCTAGAATAGTCATCCACAATTACATATGCATAATGTTTCTCTCCAAGACTTCTAGTTCTTGTTGGTCGAACAAGATCCATGTGTAGCAATTGAAGTGGTTTAGTTGTGCATACTTCTTTATTTCATTTGAATGATTCCTTAACTTACTTTCGTTTTAAGCAAGCATCACATAATTCATTTTGGTTAAATTTTAGTTTGTGTAAGCCAACAATAAGATCTTTGTTGTATAGTTTTTCAATCATGAATTTGTTGGCATGTCCTAGTCTTCTATGCCACAACAAGGATTCTTCATTATTTGCAATAAGACATTTGGCTTGGATATCACTCGAATTTACTAAATACACATTTCTACATCTTTTACCAAGTACTACAACTGAATTAGGGCTATCTATTATAGAACATATATGTGATTCAAAAACAACCTTATATCCATTATCACAAAACTAACTAATGCTTAACAGATTGTTTTTTAATCTGTCTACTAGTAAAACATTTAAAATAATAATGGAGAGAGGTTGACTAATCTTACCAATCCCAACCAACTTACCTTTTCCATTATCTCCAATGGTTACTATTCCTCCATTTTTATCTTTTAATTCTATGAATAGATCTTTCTCTCCTATCATGTGTCTTAAGCAATCACTATCAATATACCATTTACTACTACTTGTGGCTCTCAAGCACACTTGTAATAATAAAATTAGGCTATAATTTTTGGTACCTATTTAGAAATGGGTCCAAGTGGGTTAGTAGCAGAATATTTTGGCACCCATTGCTTTTTAGATTCTACTAAGTTATTATTTGTTGATATTAATGTATTTATAATGTTAGCAACAGTTTCTGGTACCCAAATATAATTTTCTTTGGGTTCTAAACTTCTTCTAAGATTGCTAATTTTCTTTCTATGATTTTCTCTACTTTTCTTCTTTTTTTTTAGTTTAAATAATTTAGAAGTTAATATTTTTTTAAGAGCATGATTTTCTACTTTAGTTTGCTCAAGTTATATGTTAATGTTAGTTTTGAGTTGAGTATTTTAATTTAGAGCATTCATGGATTATCGTTTTTAATCCTCTTTTTGTTTCTTTGTGTTTGGCTTTTAAAGTTTTAAAGTTTGAATATAATTCATCTAGCAATTCCTTTAAATCAAAAGTTTTAGTCTTTGAATTTACCTCATCTTCATGAATGACCATGAAGCTTATTCCTGTATGATGTTCCTCTTGATTTCTTTCTTTGGAGTTGAGTGAGCTGAAGTGAGCTTCATTTTCTTCTTATGTTTCACTCAAACTTTCTTGCACACATTTTTGAGCATTTTCCATGCAGCCATCACTTTCTTCTTCTTTTTAAATTTCCTATTATTAGGAGTATTCTTTTTATCAAAGTAGGAATTATACTTTTTTCTTTTTGTTTCCTTTCCTTTTGTTGGTTCTAGACAATCAAATCTCATGTGTCCAGATTTGTTGCAATTGTAACATATTGGAATCTCCTTCATCTTTTTCTTTCTCTTGTTATTGCTTTTGAAGTTGTTTCTAAATTTCTTCTTTTTGATCATATTCTTAACACTTTTGGGTATCATTGTCATTTCTTCATCATCTTCACTTGCTAAGGCTTCTTCTAAAGATTCTTCATTTCCTGATTCAGCTTATAGAGCAATTTTCTTGCCTTTGAATTCATCTAGAACCTTTTTTTTTCATTAAGACTCCATGGGTCATAAGTGATCCAATGAGTTCTTTTACTTCCACTTTACTTAGATCTTTTGTTTTATGTATAGCAGTTACTTTAGGCATCTAAAATCTAAGTCAAGATCTCAATATTTTCTTAATTAACTTGGGTTCTTCATATTTCTCTCCCAAGATTTTTAGTCCATTGGTGATTTTCTGAAACCTTCCCAATATTTTAGAGATGGTTTTTGATTCTTTCATGGAGAAGGCTTCATATTCCTGCACTAGAATATTTATCTTAATTTCTTTTACTTGATTTGTACCTTCATGTGCTATTTGAAGTTTATTCTAGATTTCCTTGGCTGAGTCATAGGCATAAATCTTTTCAAATTCAGATGAAGATAGTGTACAATAGAGATAATTCTTTGCTTTAGCATCACATTCTACTATTTGAATACCTTTTGATGTATATGTATCTTCTATGTTTGTGACATTCTTTCCATTCTTAACTATGAGCCACAACTGGTAATTTGCGGTAGTCAAAAGTTTTGGAATCTAATGTTCCAATACCCATAATTGGTTACATCAAAAAGTGGAGGTCTAAAAGTGGATTACCTTTCAGCAGATGTGTTGTGGAACATTTTGGCCAATTGAATCTCTTCACAAGTTAATATACTAGTAATTGGAAATTAACTAGTAAAGCTTGCTCTGATACCACTTGTTGGTCCCTAACTAGATGGTAGCTCAAGAGGGGGGGGGGGGGGGTTGAATTGAGCTTTCAAAAATTTTGGTCAATGACTTAAAATATGTGCTTAAAATAAAATGAAGAATAGCTTGCAGCACATATACACAGAATTTTTATAGTGGTGCGGCCCTTCCTGGGTTCCTACTCTGCTTCTTTGAGTCAATCTCTTTTACTGAACTCAGGTTTCACTATAATACTTGTTGGTTTTTCAAGCTTACCAACAACTTAATAGTTTTCCAAGTTCACCAGAGACTCTTACATGTTGGTTTTCAAGCTTACCAACTAACTTACTAGTTTTTTAAAGCTAACTAGAAACTTTTACAAGTAGTTGGCTTCTCAGAGCTTACTAACTAACTTTTGGTTTTTCAAAATGGAATTTATAATAATAATGTCTCTTATTTAGGCTAACATGTACAAAAGTTAAAGCTTAATTAAAAGAACAAAGTAAGAAATGAGATCAAATTCAAACTTCTTTTGAAGTTGATGTAGATCTGATGTTGAAGATTTTGAATGCTTTTCTAATGACATAGCAGCTGGAGTTAAATGATGGAAAGTTGAGAATGCTCTCTTCTTAATCAACAAAATGATTTTTAGGGTAATCTCTCAGTTATTATTAAGTGTCATCTTAATCCTCTTTATATAGGATTTGAAATTTTAGCCATTGCAACCTTTGACACCATTTTTAAACTAGTTAGGCAGGTTTGATGATGACTTTTGCAAGTGGATGGAGTTCAAAAATTCTGAGTGCGTCTTTAGAACTTCTGTGCTTCAATTTATACTTCAACAGAATTTCTGAGGTGGTTCTACAAAACTTCTGTGGTAAGTAAATTTTTGGCAATTTCCTCAGAATTTTTGTTCATTGTCTTATTCTTCAATAGTCATCTTTAAGTCTTCTGAAGAACTTCTGAGTATCTTCTAGCTTGCTTATGAAGCTTAAATTTTACTTCTGTATAACTTCATTGAATCATGTTGACTTAAACATACTTTTGATAAGACTTTTGTCTTGATTCTGCATAGTGTGTCATGATTTTTGCATTGCTTCTTGATGAGTGGATTTCATTCACTCATAAGATACGTTTTTATACTTAGATATTTGTTATTCTTATGCAATTGTGTT
>JAYJMB010002105.1:0-15718 GCA_036873735.1 Pouteria campechiana
GGTGTGTACCATAACCACCTATCCTTTTCATTCAATGGTGGTCATGGTTTTGCATATGGTGTGTGCCTTAACCATGCTAAATAATCAATGTGATTTGTAATATTGGTGATCAAGCAATATATCAAACCAAATAAAAGCAAATAACTCAATAAATGAAAATAATTGATTTGCATTAAAGAGCCAACATTCCTAAATAACAAATGTATCAAAGAGGGTTCCATCTTCACCCTAGAAAGAAAGATTTAATGCATAATGAAAAAGTAAACAACTCCCTTCACAAAACTCAATACAATGCTTTTCATCTTCTCCCTTTTACAATGAGATTCCACCCCTAATCTTGTGTAGTTGCCTCTCCAAGAACTTTCTCTGCCCCCAAACCTTGCTAAAAAGCTCTCAAACATGTGCCTTCACTTCACTTTTATACCCCCCCTTCATTGGGGTTCATTTGCAAAAGTCAACCAACATCCAAAATTTCTAGATTGTTGTCTCCAAGAGCTTACCATTCCAGGAGAAGAGCTTACTGCAGCTAGGTTTCTCTTCCCATGAAATGTTTTCATGCATATAGGTATATTGCCACAATAGAGGAAAGCTTGCCACAACAAAAGACTAACTTACCACGGCAAGGTGTCATTGACTCCAAGAAATTGATTTTAGATTGTGCTTTGCTATGGTAGAAGAAGAGCTTGCCATGATAAGATGTTATTGAACTTGAATTATGCTTCTTTTTTTGATCTTTTGCAAGATTACTTCCTACTTTTGGTCTTCATATTTCTTTAGTTTTTGACTTCTTTTCACCTCTTCAATTCACCTAGAGAAATCAATATTTTCATGTTAATATCATCTAAAATTATCAAAGATTCACAAATAATTAAGTTTGAACATGCATGAAACAAGGGAATGAAATTCACTTATCAAAGAGTAAAGTAGATAAACAAACACACACAGACAAGAAGACTTTTGTAGTAGTTCAGGACCCTGTCCCTATATCTACTCTTCCAAGGTCACCAACTCATTGTGCCTTAGGTTCCATTATACCCCATATAATGGAATACATAAGTGTCCCCAACACTTCTTCTGGATTCTAGCTCCAGAACCATAAACAAGTGTCCCTAATACTCTTCTGGTTTTACAAACTCACTAGGAAACTTACCTATTTTAAAAATCATAAGGAAACTTGGTAGTTTTCTTGAGCTTACTACCAACGCATACATTGTGATTTTCTTGAGCTCACTACAAACTCTCTAGTTTCAAGTTTACCAGAAAATTAAACTGACACTTTACAAAGTGTTACGATGAAGCACAGGGGAAGATATGATCTCTCTCTCTCTCTTAGCACTATGTAATACGAAAAGATCTTCCCATAATGTAAAGATAATGGTCATAAGGATATGAAGGTTTAAGCTTAAGAAGGATAGATGATGGTTTGCCCATAGGTGGAAGGATTTACATAAAGTTAAGCACGTTTGAGATGGGTTCCTTCACATCCACCTTTGAATCATCTTACTTCTTCTCCTTAAATAGCTTCATCTTAACCGTTGGAGAAGATGGGATCTGATGAATGTAGAAATGAGAGTAACATTGAATGAATAAGACTATTTGAGTTTTCTGTCATTGAAGTCTAGGTCTTTCTAATTTGTCTTGAGCTGTTGCATCACTATTCAGAGAGGAGGATGAGCTTTGTAAAAAGGTGTTCCTCATTTGACTTGTTACAGCTTTGAAAGTCTTGCAGCACCACTTATTACCAAAAATAGTGACTGGTATGAATATGCATAATGACGGCATGAGTGCAGATGCCATTTGTATAATATTCACATAAATCAAGTTTTCTTCTGACAAGTCATAGTCTCTTTTTGTCTGCATTTATCTACCATTAGTTGCAAATGATTTCTTCATAGGTTTGTCTATTAGTTGAACTTCCATAAGAATGATTTGTTTGTTGCAAGTAGCAAATAAACTTTGAATGGCACAGATGAAGTTGAACTGACTGAGAGACAAACTCTTCTTTCTCTGTCAAAATTCCTCCATAAGATTTGTCTGGTGATCGATCCTTCATGTATATGGTTTGTCTATTATAGATAATAGATCATCTCTGGATGTTGCTGACAAAGATAGGCTGATCAATTGACAAACATCTCCTTCTATATCAATAGATGAAGTGGGATATGCTTCCTTTGCTCTTCATCATCTGTTGGAGGTGACAAACAAAGTTTGCTCAATCTTGCACTAACAAACGAAGCGTGATTTTCTTTTTTTGTTCCTTGTTGTCTATTAAGAGTGCCAAACGAAGCTAACTTTAACTTGCTTGAATAGACAAAGTGTAATATTCATCTTATGTAAGTGCTAGACAAATTATATTCTGATTTGTCTTGGATAGAATACTTTTCACGTCGCATTTGTCTATTATAAGTTATAGATGATCGTGCCTTTATCTATTAAAGTCATCCAAGCAGCACTTTGTCTATTTAGCTTCTACATTATCTTCTGCTTTGTCTGATACTTTATTTGTTGTGATAGACAACCTTTTGATCCAAAGACGAGGTGAAGATCTTCAACTTTTTTGCACACTTTGAGCAACAAAAGGGGTTTGTTCTTGCAACTTTCTTAGTTCTTCAATCTTGATTTGTTTGTCTCGGCCTAGCTAAAGTTGCACTCCCTTATATCAAGCCTTCTTATCCTTAGATGAATCTGTTCTTTTAACTTTGTTGATTAGACAAAGTTTTCTTCTTTTATTGCATGATTGTCTGGGTGACAATTTCTTCTGTCTTCCTTTGTTCATTTGTCTGTCAAGCTATTGAGTTGCTCCTTCATCCTTGCACTTTGTCTTGGATAGACTTTGATCAGATTAAGTATAAGTCATCTGAATTTCTTGAACTCAGTTTGAGCTCTCTGATCATGGCTTCTTCTTTAACTTCTTGTTTTGCATTTGTCTAGTGTCATTTTCTCATTAAGGTTGACAGACAATGCAAACTCATTGTAGTACATCTTCAAATCCTTGTTTATCTCCCATTACTTTTGTTCATGGAAGCTTCTACAACCTTTCTTTATTACTTGTGTTCTACTTTCTTCTTCTTCTTCTTCTTCCACAATTTTTATCAGTTCAACTCCTTTAGAACATAACAGATAACTATGGCAGTTTGTTATAGACGATCATGGTCCTACACTTGCTACGTTGTTAGCTTTCATATAAATGATATTAGAATGTGTTTACCCTCATGTGATTATATCATTTTGTAAAGCAAGGATAATATACATTTCTATTGAATGCATAATGTGAAAACTTAAGTAATTATGGTGTATTATATTTATTTAGCAAATTTATGTAGTAAAGGTTAATTAATATTTATTATGTGTACACCATAAAATAAGGATTATATGTTTGTATAATTAATCATTCATGGTTATGTATTTATGTTGATTAATGTTTATTAATTCATTAGAGATTTAAGCATACAAGTTTCATATTTTAATACAAGTTTTATTATCATGAAAATCATGTACAATAATGCTGACAAAGACCAGTGCCATGGGTCATAGAACTTGCACATCTTCTGCTGCCCCGAGCTCTTCTCAAACAAGGCACCATTCAAATCTTCCCATTTTGGAGCTCACTCTTGTGGATCTTTAGGATCAAGTTATGGAGCTACGAAATTCTCATGAGCGATTTCAAAAATGGACTACATAGTTACTAAACTATTGGGTGGATCATAGCCTTGCAATGAATGAGATGTTTAAGAATTTTAGTTTCTTCTAGGGTTCCAGTTCTATTGTTCTTCCTACTCCCTCAACCTTTTCACCAAATTCACTAACAACTGATGATGAAGAGTCAGATAGTTACTTTGATGAGTAATCTGACACACTTTAAGAAAGTCCTCATTTTCCATGGCTTTATTTTAATATTGAAGACAATGTTTACTTTAAGTTTGGGGGAGCAATTTTCTATTTTCTTTTGTTTAGATTGTGTTTAGAATGCTTAGTTTGCTTGGAATTTGCACTCATGTGTTGTTTGTTGAATGTGCATCCAAGAGAAATTATATGTCAACATGCTTAAACTAAATAGGATGACTCTCTCTCTCTGATTAATTACTAACATAGGCTAAGTTTTTCCTTACCATTGCATATGATTTAGAAAGAAGGATATACACTCCTTGTGATTCAATGAGTCTTGTAAAAAGTCTTTCTTTTTCATGTCTGATGAAAAGTTTTTAAGCATATTATGTCATGATCATGCAAAATGTATGCAATTCAGCTAATAGTGTTGTGAATTCATTAACTTATTTTGATTGACACAAGCATGTTAGAACTTGTTTGGTTATCCCTCAAGGTGAAATCCTAGATAACATATTTATTTGGAAGTGATTTAGGCATTCTTTGATCAGTTTGAGCCTTTCAAGTCAACCTAGTATATTCAATGTCACTAGTGTCCCCATTAACCCTTATGAGAGAATGGCATATGCAAAGCATATGAAAAACTACCATTCAAATTTTCTTCCTATAGGCTCATTATCTGAGCCTATTTATCCTGGAAAACCTTGTTTTACTTATTCAAAGATACACATCATGTTCATGTTTTATAGGTATGAGCAAAGCAAAAGAAGATGAACTAGGGGGTAATAAATTGAGTATGCTATAAAGAAAAAGAAAAAAAAGGGACAAAAGAAAAGTTAAGAAGGAAAGAGGTATAAATTGGGGGGATCACATTCCATGAACTTAAAAGAAAACAAGTTGGGGGTGTGGTAGTAATACAGCCCAGAATAAAACAAAAAAATAAATATGAGAAAACCCTAACAGAAATTAAGAGAGCGAACTTTCATGAGCACTTTAGTTATAATCTCTGACTTTGTTATTCCTTGTGTCTTTTCTTTGTGAACCAAACTAAAGATCCCTGTACAAACTTTACAAGGACCTATTGATCCAAATAAATAGAGTTGTCTACATTAGTGGAGAGGGATTATGAAAAGTGAGCAAATGATATACTTTGTGAAGATCATTAGAATCATTAGTTCACACATTGTTCAATGATAAGTATGCATGGATCTTGAGATTTACATAGTACACACAATCACAATTTTCACTTCATGAAAGGATTGATGAAGTATGAGTTCATGAAATTACTTTGGAAGTGTCTTGAATGAATTCTGAATCATGTGTACATGTGTAGTTTATCTGGCATATGTTTGATTGTTTGAGAGAGATTTTTTCTAATTATTTCACTAGTTTAGTTGCTATTTTGCTCGAAGACAATCAAAAGCTAAGTTTGGGGGTATTTGATGAATTCATAATATACCATATTTTAATACCAAAATTCACATGTTTTGAAATCTCATTTGGCATGTTTTATTGGTTTGTAACTACATTTGATGAAATATTACATTTAATAGAGTTATTTGGTTTTTTAGTCAACAAATCATGTTGAAAAGAAACTGAATGTGAATAAGCATTATTTTGATGCTATTTCTAGCATTGATTGAGATGGATTTAGCAAGAGTGGTTAACATAGAGTTGAAGTTGTTTAAGCTATCTATTCAATGCAATAAGAATCATCCAATTCTAATAACAAATGAAGAAGATATTATCAAAACTCTGAAGACATCTCAAGTGGACAGCATTCTGGAGTTGCCGGCACCCAGTCAACTCAACTCATGTCCAGCAAGGTGGTGCTGTCGGTGCCCATTCTAGCACTGTCAACATCAGAGATAGCCAAGTTGTGGGAAAATTTTATAACTTATTGTTTTTGTTGGTTTTTAAATAGAAGTTAGAGAGTTTTTTTAGGGAGGCTTTTTGCTAAGGTTTTCTTTGGCGCATTAAGGGCTAAGGTTCTTGGGAGTTTTAGAGAGTTTTTGAAGAAGCTTTGAAGGAGAGAAGATCAACTTGGAGACCAAGAGGTCCGAGATCATTACAAAGGAGTGAAGAACAAGCTGAAAAAGGGGGAAGACATTGGTATATTTTGGTTTTAATTGTTTTCCTTCCTTGTCTGTGGTTTTTATCTTGGAATTGGAACTATGATGATGTTTGAATATTATTTCCTTGATTTTTTTTACATCAAGAGTGACTAAGCTCTCTTTTTCTAGAAGAGAGATGAATTTTATGTGGAGTTCATAGTGTAATCAACGGCTTTCTTATTTAGCAATGCAATTAGGTTTATTTGTGATGTTTAGTGTGTACTGCTTTCAATTGATTGCCTATCCATTGATTGATTATCTATTTAGGGTTTGACACTCAGAAGAGGTAACCCTAAATAGGATCTAAATATCACAACATAAAACTATAGATGACTTGGAAGAGCTTCTATGTTTTATGAAATCTTCAGCAAAGAACCACAGATATTAATGCATTCTTATTATTTGGATTTTTATAGGGATATCAAAATCAAGATTTTGAGAACAGATATTTAACCTAGCACTTGGGAGAGAGGGTTAAGGGAATTGGGATTTTCGGTTTATAAACTTATGCATTGTTAAATCAAAATTGAGTTGAAATTGTCATGAATGAAACACAAATGAGATCAATCCTCCAGGATTTCCATATGTTGATTTATTCTACTCAAAGTTATTTTTTTAGTTATTAGTTAAGAATTATTTATCTTCAATCATCAAATAAAGTTAGAATTATCTATAATGATAGCTAGTGAAAGGTTGAAATACACAATCCCTATGGATACGACACTCACTCATCACTAAACTATAAAACTTGATGTTGTGCCCTTGCGATTAAATCTACAGTGAACACACCACCATATTAACATAAAGAATCCAAGGATTCCATCAAAAAATAATTAATCAAACAAACTAACTAACTAAACTCACTTTCCAACATTAATTTATAAAACTTCACAGTTTCATTAATCCAAAATATCCAACACACACTATGAGCTTAATAGTCAAACATTCAAACTTGGTCCACATATGGGCATCGCTAGGCGTCTGTTGCGCTACTTTGATCATAACAAACATATACCATCTATTTAGTTATTCATTACAAGCAGATTTATGCTATCACAACACTAGCATATTCATTTTATATGGATCTTATTTATATAATATCATATCAATTCACACTATTCTTCACATGCTTTCCTTGTTCTTTCTCAAGACATTATTATATAAAAACTTTAGCTCGTATTCTCCCATGTCCTCCTAGGTTCATTGACTTGTCTTGGCATGTTACTTTTTATTTCTTTCTAATGTCCCATTTTCATCATGAGTCTGGGCTTATCACTCTTAATATCAGATAACCACTTAGCTCTGATACCATTCTATAATGCCTTGCTTTGGGGCCTATGCGGTTTCCCATTTCCCTATAAGTTTCTCATTTTAAGGGAAATATCCTACCAAAAATCTAGTAGAGTCTACTCTGAAATATTAGGATCTACACCTGACATACATTTAATCATATAATATCAACACTTCAATAATTATAAAACAATATTACTAACCACCAAACTCATAACCACATCCATAATTGCCCAAATCAAAACCGAATCATGATGGCAATATACTTCACTAGGATCATATCAATCCATTCATAAATCATATGCAATTATTGCTAAGACATGCCATACATTTTCTTATACATCATTTTGAATCTTTTTAATTACATCACACAAACACACTATAGGATTACAATCTCAAATCATCATACTACAAAGGAAATATCTTCAAATCTGGTCTCTGAGCCCCAATCCACAATTGGGATTCTTTACTTGTCCTGTCAACTAAAAAAATAAGTATAAGAAGGCATGAGTTTGGGTGAACTTAGTAAGTAGGCATGATATAAAACCATAATTAATCCAAAAGTAGTATAATTTATACCAACCCATGAATATACATATAACCACCATTCTGTCATGGTATCTGAGAACCAGAATCATGAATACAAAGCAAGCATCTCATTCTGAGATGTAAAATAAAACATTATTAAATTCATGCTAAGGCAAACAATCTATGTTATTTAGGCATATATTATCATAAGTTATATCTTTATTATATAAAATATATCAAATATCAAAATATTACCATGCAGGCATCACATACTATACATGTGCCATTCAGGCACAACCTCAAACCACTATGTTAAATACAACTCATGGAATGCTTATGATGGTTCAAATTATAATTCCTCACAAATTTAAGAACGTATAGCAGTATAGTGTGTAATGCAAGGGTTGATCCCATAGAGAATAGTTAAATTGACTTAATTAAGTCTAGTTACAGAACTATCCTTGCCTTCAAAAGGATGTATTTATAACTAAACTGATATAGAATAATGTTTGGTATAATTTTAGAATTTCAGAAACTTAATAGAATGCAAGTAAATAAATGACTAAAGTAATGTAGGGAGATTAGCAAGATGCAAAGGTCTAAGGATCCAATTTCATAACTAGATGGTACCCCTTTGCTAATGGAATGTTGGATTCAATGCCTCACTTAGGTTCATTCTTTCAAAAGTAAGATTATTACCATTAGGTGTGTGGGTTTAAATCAAGTACTTTTACTTGTTCCAATTACCTATGGTGTGTAGCATAATTGAGGTGAAAACCCATTAAGCTCAAGAACATAAGAACCAAAATAGTATGGTTTAGCATATAGTGTCTATCTTAACCATCTATCCTTCTCATTCAAGGGAGCTCATGGTTTAGCATATGGTGTCTACCTTAACCATGCTCTAATAATTAATCTAACTTACAATATCGGTGATCAATTAATAAAATAAGTTAAATCATTGCAAACAACACATTGAATGAAACAAGATCATATAGCATTAATAACCAACAATTCATAACAAAGAGTATCCAAAAGGGGTACATCTTTACCCCAGAAAAAGAGATTTAGTTCATAAGAAAAACCAAGAAAACTTCCTTAGATAGGATGATCTCAATGAAGAACATCTTCTCTCCTTCTTCTTTCTTACTTGTAATCTCTCCTTCTTCTCCACAAGAAAAACTCCCAGAATTCAGCCTTCAAACCGTAAAGAGAGAACTCTCAAAACGGAAGTGAGAAGCTCCCCCAAAAAACCATAACTTTTTCCTTAAAATCCCCGTAGCTACGCAATCCAAAAAATTCATAAAAATTATTGGGCCACTACTGGCACCAGCGGTGCCAGATTATTGTCAAGCCCGTGGTAGTCATGGGTCTTGGCACTTGCGATGCCAGCTTGGCTTCTCCTTTGCAGCTTGACTTTTTACTCCTTTTCAACTGTTTTCTTTTCCATCCTTCGAGCTTTTTCTTTTCCTTCCATTTTCTCTTCTATTCCATCTTCAAGACACCTAGAAAATCCAAAAAATAAATATGAAATTCATCTAAAAGAAATAAATATTTACAAATAACTAAGCTTAAATATATGTAATATAAGTGAATGAAATTCACTCATTAAATACCCCCAAACTTACTTATTTGCTCATCCTTGAGCAAAATAGAAACAAAAACACAAAGAACATAACTATAACATAGTAACAACACAAACTCTTAAAGGACATAATGAACATTAATCTCAGTTATTAATCAAAAACCTCCATAAATAAGCATAGTTTAAGAAAAACTATCAAGATACCACATATGTCTTTTAATTTTTAACCTAAGCCTTTTCCTTTCCTCCTTAAATTCCGTGTGCATAAAAAATTATAGCCATTTTAATATTCATCTTTTCACACTTAAATTCATTCAAGCAACTAAGTAATACATATTCAATGCAACCCTGAGAATTTGCAAATTAAACCTAAGAGACTACTTTAGATGAGCATTTGATATTTTTGTGGGCTCTATTACTATCACATTCCTCATATATATATATATATATTTGAATGTTATCCCTCCTATTACTTAGGTTGTATTACTATCATACCTCCAAACTTATTTTCTTTTTGAATCATAGAGATGTGATCCCCCCTATTACTTAGGCTGTATTGCTATCATACCCCCAAACTTGTTTTCTTTTCTTTTCATAGAGATGTCATCACCCCTATAAACAATGAGTTTTTACTCTTATTTTTCTTTTATCTTATCTATTGCTTGTCTCAACATAGTTGCAATGCATTCTAGAATCAAAATTGGACCATGCATACTTAGTCTCCTAAACTCATGCTAAGCATTCAAAGATTTCAAAAGAAATGACTAAGTCACTTTGATTAATGTGTATAAGGAACCTGTAGCAAATTAGATTAAGGATCAAGTCAAGCATTGCAAACATAATGATTTCTATCATTTTCAACTTAACTTGGGCTATTTTCAAATGTCACATACATGTCATAGGTTTGATATGATGACCCTGATCAATGTTCAAAACACAAAACTCAATCCAATAAAACACTCAACATAGAAATTTAAAGATAACACATAAACTATTCAAACTAGACAAACCAACTAAACACATAACACACAGACTAAACAAACCATAACAACCCCCAAACTTAGACAAAAACATCCATAAATAAAAACAGAATGCAAACACCCCCAAACTTGAACATAACATTATCCTCAATGTAGAATAAAGCAATGAAAAATAAGGACTTTTCTGAAATGGATGGATCACTCTTTTGAGCTTTCGCTTTCCGTTCAACTCGAAGCTTCTTCTAGTACATCAGGAAGTGTTAGTGGAGGTGGTAAGACAATGGAGTTGTCATCTAGTGATATGTTGCAACTCCGAAGCATGACAGTAAGAGCATTGTTGTGGTCCACCATATATTTGTACATTTTTTGCTAGTCCTCCATCATTTGCCTCTTATAACATTGAACACCCACTAGGCATGTTTAGAGATCAGCAAGTGAAGATGCTTTAGAAGAAGACCCCCTCATGGGTCTCTACTAAGGAGAGCTTGTGGTGAAGATTAATGACTCGTCCTTGCACTCCTACACTCTGTCTTCTCAAATGTATCTATTACTGCATCATTGATTATCAGAAGAGGTTGTTGAAGTTCCTCTTGAGTAGTGATAGGAACTCTAGCCATGAGACACAACTAGTAGATGAGTGAAGGGTGTCTCAGTCCACTAGTGAGCCTCCTTATGATGAAAGAGATGATGGAGCACTCAATCACTAAGCCCACATTAATAGACAAACCCATTTGAATAGCATAGTTGAGAACAACTCGCTCCCTTCTAACATCAGAAACATTGTTGGAAGGCAACGGTTTTGTTGAAATGAAATAGTGTCATGCCTTGCTTGTTGCTTCCAACTACCCTCTTAGAAAACTGATTACCTTGTCATGCAAAGTCTTCCACTTGCTGCCTGATTGAGCAAGGTAAGATATGATAGCATTATAGTCCTGTCCTTGCTCAATCCAAGCAGAGTATTTATCTTCTTCAATGTCATCTAACTCATAGACTTGGTTGATAGCAACTCTATCAAAAGGAAATATCTTTCCATGCACCAATGCTTTAAGCTCCCTCGGGTTTGCTTTGAACTGTTGACCGGCATTGGCATAAAACTTCCTAACTAGTGGCACCATTGCCACCTTCAGCTTAGTTGTAAAGTGCATCTAATGCCAAGCTTGAATAAGGTCAGCTATATCACTATAAGTTGTATCAAAGCCTCTTTCTCTTATACCTTCTCAATTCACTAAGGAGTTTTTGAAAATGTCTTCAACTCAGTCATTGAAGAACGTG
Organism: Pouteria campechiana; assembly: GCA_036873735.1. Taxonomy (NCBI): domain Eukaryota; kingdom Viridiplantae; phylum Streptophyta; class Magnoliopsida; order Ericales; family Sapotaceae; genus Pouteria; species Pouteria campechiana. The sequence goes on from JAYJMB010002105.1 coordinate 11,595, forward strand.
GGTTCAGCTGGTACTTTAGGCTCTCTTGTCCGCCTCTTGCTTAAGGTTCCAACACAAGTAGATTTCCTTGGAGGCATGGTGATAGTACTAGAAGGAATTTAGTAGCACAACAACTTAGGCAATCAAAATGAAGCAACTCTACCAAGTTTCCTCAAGACCAAAACCATACAACTCCACTTCACCTTTAAAGAACAACAAGCACTATCAAGAATATGTGCTTACACCACAAGAAAGAGGTCACTTTCTTCACCAAGGTATTTCATCTAACATGTAGCGTGCACATTGAAATTTTTCAACAAATGCCTTGATAGCTTCTCCAATTCAACCTCAAGATACACCCACTCTTACCACATACAATCTTGCAACATGTGCCCAACAAATACCACACACAACCTAGCTCAAGCAATCCATCAAACACTTGATGTGCACAACGTCAACAAAGCTCCCATACATAAAAACCCAAATCCAAATATTCTCAAACCACCACAGAAGTAAAGCACTTCACCAATAATACCAATAGAAGAAGGATTGAGTTGAATCAAGTAACTTACATGTGATTCCAAAAGATATGCACAAAGATGTCAACCCCACTTGAAAAAAATGGTGAAGAAGATGATGAATAGTGGAATGGGAGAGAAGAATCAAAGGAGGGAAATGGAAAAGAGAGGATTTTGGGTGTGAATCTTTGATTTTTGGGATGATGGAATCAGGAATGGGGTTTAGGGTTGTGAGGAAGGTTTTTGGAGAGAATGGGGAAAAGGGAGAGGAGAAGCTTGCATGAAAAGGGGAGAGGGAATAGGTTTGGGCATGTGTGCTTGAGTTTAAGTGGCCGCCTAGCGCCGCCGATGCCACCCTGCTACCCTTGCATGAAATTTTTATTTTCTTTTGAAATATCTAGTGCCGGAGGTGCCCTGTTGCTGCTTTGAAGCTCTCTTTTCCATGCTACTTCATCACCTTATTTGATCTCCTTGCTTGAAATTCTTATTTATGTATTTAACCTATCAAACATGAAATAAAAATGTATTAAGTATAGTAAATAGGACAATATCTATGTAACATAACTACTTAAAATCCAATCAAGTTTATTTAAACTAATGCAACTATCCTACTTTATTAATGTAAGAACATAAATACGTCTAGAAAATTGAAAAGACTGAAAAATAAACACCTTGGGTTGCCTCCCAAGAAGCGCTTTATTTAGCATTTGAGTAAGATGAATTCCCTTTTTTTTTTTTTAGAAATTTTAATTTCCAATACTTCATTTAGCTACAATTGCTTTTGTTTGCTCTAGTTGGCTAGGCAACTTCCTAGGTCTGTGACTCTATACTACTTCTGCAATTTATCTTAACTGAGTTTCCATCATTTTCATGGATGCCTCCATGTTATAGAAACTGGAATCAATTTTTTGAAATTTGGTTGCATGATTTTGGAACTTAGTTTGTGTTGCTTGTATGAAACTTTGCATGGTTTCTTCAAGCATAAGATTTTTTGGTTGAGGTTGAAATGAGGTTCCATCTTGATTTTGAGTTTTTTCATTATTCCAAGAGAAGTTAGGATGATTTCTCCAACCAAGGTTGTAAGTGTTTGAGTAAGGATCATTCTATGGCCTCTAGTTGTGGAAGTTCATTCCATTTGCTTGCTCAACCTCACCTACAAAATGTTCATTTAAAGGGCAAACATTAGGCAAATTGTCATGAATTACCACAAAAAGAACAAACCTCTAATGGAGTAGGTTGTGATTGCTTCAAGTGCACCATCATAGAGCACATTCCCTTTATCTACTTAGCCATCTTTGACAGATAGATCAAAATTAGTATTCACTTCATAAAGTCCCCTAGATCTACCTCTTACACTTTTCTATTGAGAATTTGCTCCCAACATCTCATAAGGCTCATAAGTTTCTTTCAAAGTCTTTTCTCCCATAGCTATACCTACAGCATTGTCAACCATAGCTTGGCATGGTAGTGTCAGTCCATCATAGAAAAATTGGTTAAGAAACTCAAGTGGATATTTATGATGAGGGGATTGAACCAAAATTGCTTTAAACCTTTCCCATGCCTCATGGAAGGCTTCACCATCCCATTAAGAGAAAGCAGCTATTTTTCTTCTCAATTCAGCAGTTTTAGCATGAGAGTAGAATTTTCCAATGAACTTATTATAAATTGCTCCCTAAGTTGTCAATGAGCCAAGAGCTACTATCATGAACCATGCTTGGCTGCATCCTTTAGAGTGTATGGAAAAGCTCTTATACATAACTAATCTTCTGTTAGCCCCTACAATGGAAATGTTTGGATGGTTGTAAAGAAATCACACATGAAAGTCAATGGATCCTCTGAAACTAACCCATGAAAAGATAGAAGCATGTTAAAATGAATATGTTTCAAGTCATAATTTCAAGCATCCTCATCTAACACAATGCATGAAGGTGAAATCGCTATAGCAAGGCATGCAGACTCTTTCATTTACAATTATAAATAAAAAGAAAAAGAAAAAATTATAACTAAATTAATCAAATCAATTTGGAAACATTCCCTGGCAACGGTGCCAAAAATTTGATGGTTCAAATTATAATTCCTCACAAATTTACGAATGTATAGCAGTATAGTGTGTAATGCAAGGGTCGATCCCACAGAGAATAGTCAAATCAAATTAATTAAGTCTAGTTATAGAACTATCCTATCCTTCAAAAGAATGTATTTATAACTAAATAGACATGAAATAATGTTTGGTACAATTTTAGAATTTTAGAAACTTAATAGAATGCAAGTAAATAAATGAATAAAAGCAATGCAAGGAGATTAGCAAAGGTCTAGGGATCCGATTTCACCACTAGATGATACCCCTTTGCTAATGAAATGTTCGATTCAATGCCTCACTTGGGTTCATTCCTTCACAAGTAAGACTAGTACCATTAGATGTGAGCATTTAAATCAAGTATTTTTACTCGTTCCAATTACCTATGGTGTGTATCATAATTGAGGTGAAAACCCATTAAGCTCAAGAACATAAGAACCAAAATAGTATGGTTTAGCATATGGTGTCTACCTTAACCATCTATCCTTCTCATTCAAGGAAGCTCATGGTTTAGCATATGGTGTCTACCTTAACCATGCTTTAATAATTAATCTAACTTATAATATTGGTGATCAAGCAATAGAATAAGTTAAATCATTCCAAACAACATCATGAATGAAACAATATCATATACATGGGTTGTGGGTCTTGGCGCAGGCTTCACTTTTCCTTTACAGCAAAATTTTTTGCTCCTTTTCAACTATTTTCTTTTCCATCCTTCAAGCTTCTTCTTTTGCTTCCATTTTCTCTTCTTTTCCATCTTCAAGACACCTAGAAAATTGAACAAATAAATATGAAATTCATTTAAAAGAAATAAGAATTTGCAAATAACTAAGCTTAAAAATGTGTAATGTAAGTGAATGAAATTCACCCATCAACTTCCCATTCCATTATTACACATTTTCATGTAAAAAAATACATCTTAGCACCATCATGGGACGTCTCCTATCCCATCAATTTCACATTTCATTATAAGGAGAATAACTCAAGATATTTATTATCCCTATGAGTACATTCAACAAAAATTGCAACAATTTGCAATATACTAGCCAACATAAGCATGGGATATTCTTTATTCCTCTCATTTAGACAACCATACACAAGAATAAATACTATTGTACACCAACATAAGGGATAGTTTTTGTCCCCTGCCATTAGAAGTTCATATCATAACTAATCATTTCAAGTTACAGGATACTCATTATCCCTAACTTGAAAGTATTCATAAATCTAATAAACATCAATCTTTAGAACTATACTGGATATCCACTATCCCCAATCATGCATCTATGCTCTGATACAAAACATTCGATATTCACTATCCTCATCCATGCATCCATTCAAATAACAGAGGAGCCTACTTACCTTAATGAAGAATCATTCTACAACTTCTTAAGCTTCATAATTCTACAAGCTCCACAGCTTCCCATCCATACTCAACTGGCCCTATACACACAACAATGTCATTCATGTATAAAGACAATGTTAAACTAATTCATATTAAGCATATGAATTATACTATCCATTAGTCCACTATTGAATCTATCCAT
>JAYJMB010002106.1:0-52531 GCA_036873735.1 Pouteria campechiana
TAACACAATTGCATAAGAATAACAAATATCTAAGTATAAAAACGTATCTTATGAGTGAATGAAATCCACTCATCAGAGATACACTTAATCATATTTCAATACAAATAGAGTGCTAAATCAATATTGAAAGGGGGTGTAGCAAGGATGGGATAGATGAAAGAAAAGGTGGGATTGGAGAGATTATGGTGGGGCCCAATTATGATCCGTCGAAAAGTTTGAAATCATGTATAGGCATGTGTCCATTACTTTTGGAAGGTCATAGTGGAGGAGCCAATGTTTTGGATAAGGGAGAAGGAGGTTGCTTCTAGTGCTACTTCTCCCTCCAAGTCTAAGGCCACAAAAGGTGGTAAGCTAGAAAGTTTGACCTTTGGACTCCTATGAAAATAGTTCTTGCAGTCTCCAAAGTATATGATATTTCTTGTAGATCTTCATTTAATCTCTTTTCTTCTTCTTTAGAAACATCATGAGATCTAGTAAATTTATTAGAAGAATGATCTATAATCCAAAACATCTTAACCACTACTCTATCTACTTTACTTCCTTTCTATGAACTTTCTTCTGCATACATCTCTCTTTTATTTTCTCTGCTCATGATTTCTACCATACAGATTGAATTTTCTCTAGTTTTCACTTTTGTATTGGCAGTGAGAGGATGGGGATTAGTTAAATAAGCACTGTTGCTTTAGTAAGTTGGTTGAAAAGGGGTTTCTACGAGGTTTAAGAAGATTTTCAATGAATTTTCTACTAAATGTTTGTTAAGTTTCTTCAATAGATAAGAATGCCAGCTATGAATGTTTTAATTCCTACATGAAAATGAGATTTACTCTCGTAAATAAAAGTTTTAGAGGTTTAAGAAGATAATCAATATGACTTGAAAATATGGACACAAAAATGATGTGGCAAAGTCCGGAAACATATTTTTGGATATGAATGATTATGTTTGAAAATGAGATTGAACAAAGTTTTGGATTTAGGACATGAAATAGCTACGCCTTGAAATATGATTTTGGACATGGGTAGTTATGTTTTGAAAAATCTATGTTTAAAATGTTTTAATTGACACAGCATACACACATATATATGGCTTTCAGTAATTGAGATATTCATTCAGATCATATAGAGCATAAAGTGATGATCAAGATGTTTTCATTATGCAAATGGATATATCACTCCTAATTATCTTCTAATCATACAAAATCTCTCCTCTGAGAGTGGCTTAGTCAAAATGTTAGCTAATTGTTTTTCAGTTTGTACGTATTCTAAACAGATATTGTGATTTTGGACATGACTCTAATGAAGTGGTGTCTAATTTCTATATGTTTAGATCTATAATGCATAACAAGATTCTTGGTCAGATTTATAACTCTAGTATTATCACATAAATGGATGTATCGGTAAATTTCAAACCATAATCTCCAAGTTGCTATTTCATTAAGAGAATCTGTGCACAACAACTTCCAGCTGCAACATATTCAGCCTTAGCAATTGATAGTGCAATAGATTTTTGCTTCCTAGAGAACCATGATATGATCATTTTCCAAGAAACTGATAAGTCCTTGAGGTACTCTTTGTATCTACTCCATATCCGGCAAAATCAGCATCAGAGTACCTAATTAACTCAAAGTTTAAATCTTTTGGATACTAAAAACCAAGATTTGAAGTATCTAATATGTATCTAAAGATTCTTTTAACGATAATAAGATCTGATTCTTTAGGATCTGATTGGAATCTAGCACATATACATACACTAAATATAATATCTGGCCTACTAGCAATGAGATACAATAGAGATCCTATCGTACTTTTATAAAGTTTTTCGCAAACAAATTTGCCTTTTTCATCTTTTCAATAAGATAGAAGTGCTCATTAGGTCCCATATTTTCTTCCATCTTCAAGATTGAATTTCTTTAGCAGTTCTTTTAAGTATTTAGCTTACTGGATGAAATTTTCTTCCTTTGTCTACTTTACTTGTAGTCCCAAGAAGAAGTTTAATTCTCCCAACAAACTCATTTCAAATTCTCCTTGCATAATCTTAGAAAATTCTTGACAAAATTTTTTATTAGTGGCCCCAAATACAATGTCGTCAGCATATATTTGCACAATTAGAATGTCATTAATAGCATGCTTAATGAAGAGAGTTATGTCTACTTTACCCCTTGAGAATTCTTTTTCAATAAAAAATTACTTAGTCTTTCATAACATGCTCTAGGAGCTTGCTTTAATCCATAGAAGACTTTCTTGAGTTTAAAGACATGGTTGGGATCATGAAGATCTTCAAACCCAGAGGGTTGTTCCAAATATATTTCTTCATTAATGAAACCATTCAAAAATGAAGATTTGACATTCATCTAGTAAAGTTTAAAATTTATAAAAGATGCAAATGCCAACAATGTTCTTATAGCTTCTATCCTAGCAACAGGAGTGTACGATTCATCAAAATCAATTCTTTCTTCTTGACAATATCCTTTTGCTACTAAGCTTGTCTTTTTTTCTCATAATTAATCCAAATTCATCAACTTTGTTCCTTAAGACCCATTTGGTTCCTATAATTGTTTGGTGATTTGGTCTTGGAACAAAGTCCACATATCATTCTTTTAAATTTGTCCAGTTCTTCTTGCATAGCTAAAATTTAGTTTTCATTTTCTAATGCATGGTTTATGCAAGTTGGCTCTATTTGAGAAATGAAAGCAAAATTAGCACATATTTGGTGATACAATGACCTAGTTCTAACTCTATCTTACACATCACCAATTACTTGGTCTTTAGGATGATCATGGATGAATCCTCAATCTTTAGGAATAGAAGAGTTACCTTCTTCTTATACCTTACTAGTGGATGATTCAAATTATTCGTCAACTCCATCCCTTGCTATTTCTATTTGTGGAGTTTGTTTGTCTTAGTTTTGCAAGTTTATTCTCTCCCTGTCTGTTATAAGTTTGTCTACTTCATCATCAAGGTTCTTTGGTCTTTTCAAACAGTTAGTTGGATTTATCAAATTTGACATGAACAAACTCTTATATAGCTCTACTACTCAAATTATAGATTTAAATGTTTTACTAATAATGTAATAACTAATGAATATTCCTTCATCAGATTTGCTATCAAAAATTTCAAAGTTTCCCTTTCCATTGTTGAGAATAAAACATTTACAGCCAAAAGTATGGAAAAGTGATATGTTGGACTTCTTCCCATAATATAACTCAAATAGAGTTTTGTTGAGTATTGGCCAAATATGAATTCTATTTATAATGAAACTAGTGGTATTCATAGCTTTAGCTCAAAAGTATTATGGTAGATTATATTCACTCAATATGGTCCTTGTCATTTCTTGTAAGGTTTTGTTTTTCCTCCCTGCTACTTCATTCTGCTGAAGTGTTCTAAGTGCAAAAAAGTTTGAAAAATACCATTATTTTCACAGTAAGATATGAACTTATGATTTTCACATTCTCCACTATGATTACTCCTAATGGCAATAATATGAGAGCTTCGTTCATTCTATACTAGCTTGGAAAAGATTTCAAAGAATGAGAAAGCATCATCTTTTGATGCAAGAAACATTACCCAGGTATATCTACCATAGTCATCAACAATGACATATACATAATGTTTCCCTCTAAGACTTTTACTTTTTGTTGGTCCAACTAAGTCCATATGTAGCAATTGAAGTGGCTTAGTTATGTGTATTTTCTTGTTTGACTTAAAAGATTTTTTTCCATGCTTTCCTTTCAGACATGCATCACATAACTGTCCTTTGTCAAATTTTAGTTTAGGTAAGCCAACTACAAGATCCTTTTAATATAATTTTTCTATTATATTTTTGTTGTCATGTCCTAGTCTTCTATGCTATAATAGGGACTTATCATGACTAACAAGACATTTACCCTAGATATTAAATAAGTTTACTATATACATATTTTCATGTCTTTTGCCTAAAATTACAATTGAGTCATTCTGATCTAGGATTGAAGAAATGTGAGATTTAAACATAACCTCGTAACCACTGTTACAAAACTAACTGACACTTAGAAGATTACACTTTAATCCCATAACCAAAAGTACATTTAAAATATTAGTAGAATGTAGTTGTTTAACCTTGCCAATCCCAACCACTCTCCCTTTTCCATTGTCTATAAAGGTTATTGTTCCACCACATCTTTCTTTTAACTTAGTGAACATCTCCTTCTCCCTTATCATGTGTCTTGAGCAACCACTGTCAATATAAAACATGCTACTTCTTATGGCTCTTAGACACACCTGCAATGACAAGTTCAGGCTTTAATCTTTGGTACCTATTTGGGAATGGGTCTAGGTGGGTTAGGGGTAGTAAAATTTGGTCCCCTTTGTTCCTGGGTGCCACTGTTCTAATTTCAGGAGATTAAATTGCATTTACTATATCTACAACTTGATAAGTCTAACCACTTTACTAATTTGATTTTGATAATAAATGAGATTGAATAACTTAGTTTTGATAATGAACAAATAAGTGAGTGAAGAATCAAGGTACTAACAAATTACTTTCTAAGTGTCGCAATATTAATATGAAAAATAGATTAAGGAAAGTAATAAAGGAATGCTCAAATAAAAAGATATCCAATAGCCACTAAAAAGCATTCTAGAACTTGCTTTTAAGCTAAGCATGAAAAGATCAAAGGTTAAGAAGCAACCAAATGCAACTCAGGACCAGATCAGAAGAATCCTAGAATTTCTTCAGAAGTAAAATCGAACATCAGAAGAAACACAAAAGTTGAGTCAGTTATATAGAAACATGATAGAAGAAACTTTACGCTACACATAAGTCAAATAGAATAAGATACAATGTATAGAAGCAATGCAGAAGTTTTATGACACTGCACAAAAGCAAGACAGAAGCAACACAATGATGCATAGAAGCAAGTTAGAAGCAACACAACAATGCACTGAAGCAATTCAGAGGACTATCTTATTACATAGAAGCATTGCAGAACCCCATAGTATTACTCAGAAGTTATATAGAAATGCTCGATCACATAGAACTAAAATAGAAGAAACTCTGATCACACAGAAGCAATCTAGAAGATAAGCTAAGTGATCAGAACCATATCAGAAGAATTTTTGAAATAACAGAAGCAACACAGAAGCAACACAGAAGCAACACAGAAGCAAAAATAGCGTTATGCAAAAGTAATGCAGAACCTGTCAAGGTACACAGAAGCATTGCAGAAATCATGCAAAATTAAGTTAAAATAAATATAAAAGACATGATTGATTCAATATGATTAAATGGAGATACATAGAAGTAAAGATTAAGCTTCATAAGTGAACCAGAAGATACTCAAAAGTTCTTCAGAAGACTCAAAGATGACTATTGAAGAATAAGACAACGGATAGAAATTCTGAAGAAGATATTGCCAAAAATTTAACAACCACAAAAGTTCCACAGAACTACTTTAGAAATTCTGTTGAAGTATAAATTCTATTTCTAAACTCCGACAATGCACAAAAGTTATCATCAAACCTATCTAACTTGTTTGAAAATGATGCCAAAGGTTACAACAACTAAAAATTCAAATCCTATATAAAGAGGATTAAGAAAACAACTACAAAAAAGAGAGATTACATTGAAAATTATTTTTTTGATTAAGAGAAGAGCATTTACAACTTCCCATCATTCAACTCCATCTACTATGCCACTACCAAAACAATCAGAATCTTCAATATTAGATCTACAACAACTTCAAAAGGAGCTTGAATCTATTCTCATTACTTACTTTATTCTTTTAATTAATCTTTAGCTTTCATACATATTAGCCTAAAATAAGAGGCATTGTTATTGTACACTTTATTCTAAAAAACCAAGAGTTGCTTGGTAAGCTTGATAAAACAACTTGTGAAAGTTTTTGGTTAGCTTTGAAAACTAATAAGTAAGTTGGTAAACTTGACAACTAATGTGTAAGAGTTTTTGGTGAACTTGGAAAACCAGTAAGTTATTGGTGACCTTGTAAAACCAACAAGTATTATAGTGGAACCTAATTTCAGTAAAGAATACTAACTCAGAGAAGTGGAGTCAAAACCCAGGAAGGGCCAAACCACTGTAAAAATACTATGTATGTGCTGCAAGTTACTCTCTTTCATTTAAGCACATATAGTTATTTATTGGCCAAAATTTTTAGAAGCTCAATTCCCCCCCTCTTGAGTTACCATTCAGTTAGCGACCAACACAAACTTTCTTAGCAATCCAAACCATGGTCTGTTTGGTCTTTTGTTTTCTTCCAGAATTGTAGTTCTTTTTCTTATATTGTTGACCACCTTTACTTTTTGGTTTCATTCTAAATAAGGTGGAGCTTAAGGTTTATCTTAGGGCATTGTCTTCTGCCTTAATTTGCTCAAGTTCTTGAATGGTGCATTGATCATTCTTGAGCTTGCAGTTCTCATTTTTCAACTTGGAGCATTCATTGGTAACTTTTAATAGCTCCTTCTTTATCTCCTTGTTTTTGTCTTTCAAACCTTGAATTCTATATAAATATTTTCTAATTCATCAAGGAAACTTTGAGATTCAAGTTCAAAAGTTACTTTATCTTTATGGATGGCCATGAAGCTGATTCCAGTGTGGTATTTTCCTTGATCTCTCTTTGTAGGTGAAAATCTCCTAAATTTTGCTTCGTATTAGTCTTCACTGTCACTTGCACTTTCATGTAGCATATTTTTTTATCATTTCCCATGCTGCAAGTGCTTTCTTTTTGTTGAAACTTTTGTTATTGTTGTTTCTATTTTTCTTTTCAGAATATGAGTTGTGCCTTTTACTCTATTGTTCCCCTTGCCTCTTATCAGGTTCTTGGAAATCATAACTCATGTGGCTAGTCTTGCTACAATTGTAGCATGTAGGAACATCTTTTCTTTTGTCTTTGTTTCTAAAATTTCTGTAGTTACTTCCAATCTTTCTTCTAAACATGCTTTTGAATCTTCTGCTTAGCATAGCCATGCCGTCATCATTTTTAGCTCTACTTGTCGATGCTTCACTTTGTGAGTAATCTTTTGATTTAGCTATTCATGCTATTGATTTCTTTCCTTTTGGTTCTTCTAGAGAGCTTTGCTTCATTATAACTTCATGGATTATAAGTGAACTCATTAGCTCTTCAACTCTCATCTTGTCCAGATCTCTTGCCTCTTGGATAACTATGACTTTTTCCATCCACCATTTTGGGTTCTTTATATTTTTCATTAAGATCGCTCAACCTATTAGTGATCTTTTAAAATCTTCTAAACATTTGTGATATTTTTTCATTGTCTTGCATGTGAAAGGTTTTATATTCTTGCATAAGTATATTAATTTTGGTCTCCTTGACCTGATTAGTACCTTTATGTGCAACCTTAAGCTTATCCCAGATTTCTTTTCCTAAGCTATATGCAGAAAAATTTTCGAACTTAGAAGGTGATAATGCATAGTAGAGGCAATTCTTAGCTTTAGCATTTTTCTCTACTAATACAATATCTTCAGCAGTATATTTGTCTTTTATGTTTTTGACAGTCTTTCCATCTTTGATGATTTGCCATAACTTAGTGGCTATGAAAAAAATTTGCATATGCATTTTTTAGTTCTCGTAGTTAGTGTCATAAAAAAATGGGGGTCCGATAATTAATTATCCTTCAATTATGCTATTGTGGATAGTGTTGGCAATAGAGATCACTTCAAAAAGGCAAATTAACTAGTAATCAAGATTAACTATTAAAGTCTACTTTAATACCAATTGTTGGTCTCATCCTAAGGTTGCCCAAGGAGGGTGGGGGGCGAGGGGGGGGGGGGGGAGTTAAATTGAGCTTTTAAAATCTTGGCCAATATAAAACCAAGGTGTTGCAATAGTTAGGAAATAAGTCATGTAGCAAAGAGCACACAAGTATTTTATAGAGCTTCGGCCCACAATACGACACTTACTCCTCTCACTAGTAAGCCTCACTCACTGTAATCAGGTTCCACTAATCACCAGTTGGTTTTCCCAAGTTTACCAATGAACTCTTACACAGGTTGGTTTTTCAAAAGCTCATCAACAAATTTATACACATGTTGATTTTCAAAGCTCACCAACAAACTTATCCCAATTAGTTTCAAAAGTTGACCAACAAAGTTATACAAGATTAGCAAGGCCCTTGCTTGCTATTCCAATCAATGAGAAATGTACAAAAATAAATGCATCTTACACAGGCCAAGTTTGTACATAATTAAATATAGTAGAAATAAAATATATAATAATAAATATAAAGAATTTTAGACTCCCTTAAGTTATTGCAGAGAATACGTTTTGAATGTGGATAACTTTTTAACGTTGTGGAGTTGAAAAAAACTTAATGTTCAAGAGTAAATGCTCTTTTTTCTCTTCTCTTATTTTTCTCAAAGATATCTAATCCTCTGTTAGAGAAGATGACGTTCATTTAATGTCAGTGAAATGACTGGATTTTTTGTCAGTTGGAGCTCCCTCATGGGTATTCATGTCTAAGATCTATTGAGCCATGTCTGAGTTTAGTTTTCATATCCGAAGTTAAGTTTTCAGACTTGTATAACTCATTTAGCTTGAAACTAACTGCTTTACCCATGTCTTAAAATGAATCGTCATGTCTGGGTTTGAATAGTCATGTTCAGAATTAAAATTTTGGACTTGGCTGATGCTTGGCTTGTAATTGACTCCTTTGTTCTATGTCTGAAAATGATTCACCATGATTGAATTTGAGTGTCCATGTCTGGAATTATTATTTCAGACTTGGATGAACTATTCACCTTGCAACACCATATTCATGTCTTAAAGTAAATTGCTATGTCTGAAAATGATCTTCATGTCTATAATTAAGATTTTGAACTTGGATTGATGCTAGTTGCATATTTTCATACAACTTGACTTGATTATGTTGCCATGTTCAAGGTAAATATTTTAGTCTTGCATCTTTAGCTGTGGCTATGTTCGGGATTTAGCACGTGGGATTTTTAGATTTGGATTTCTGGACACATTTGGTTTTTCTCTTCAGTCTTCATTGATGTCCATGTTTGGATTTTATGTTCGAGAATGACTTTTTACTTCCAACATCTTGACTTCTTATTTAGCAATGTCTAGGTCTTGCTCCATGTCTTAAATTATTTATGCGATGTTTGAACTTACTTCTTTTGTGTCTGTTTCTTTGCCTGAGCATGGAACTTAGATTTTTCTTCACTTTGAAGCCTTGATTCTTGTTTGACTTTGAGCATAAATCTGAATTACTTTGGTGGTGTTTTGAGGCATAGTTAAGAGTTGTTTCACGCATTGCTTTTTTAAAGTTTTAGTATTATTCTTTCTTATTTGAGCATTTACATCTTCAGATATTTGTGGAGCTTGTTTCTGATGTAGTCTGATACACACTGTCCACTTATGCTATTTTCCTAATATATTGTTTGTTACTGCACACTTGGAAAATAATAATCAGTAATTTAAACTTTTACTTATATGCTTTTGCTCATCATCAAAACTTGGCTGGTTAAATATGTTCATCATCAAAATTTAGCCTAGTAAAGAGGTTTATGTTAAGTCTAATCCTCTTACTTAGCTTAATTTTGATGATGAATGTAATTAAGCAATTAAGTTTTGATGATGAGTAAACATATGAGTGAAAAGTTAAGCTACTAACTATTTACTTTCCAAGTGATGTAGCGCTAATCTATTAAAATGAATTAAAGAGAGTAACTATTAAGCTTAAAGTATATATTATTAAGACTTCTCAAAATGAAGATAATTTTAAAAAATACTCAAAAGTATTCAGAAAGACAAGGAGTGAAATTCAGAAATGCTTAGAAGCATTTTAGAGCCAAAGTATGAAGCTCAGAAGTATTTCAGAGATGAATTAGAATTCCTAGGGAGACAAGGCATTAAGTTCATTAAGAGCTAGCTCAGAACCACTTTAAAGACAAGTCAGAATCATTTCAAAGATAAAGAGCAATCCTTAAAATTAACTCCAAGGCAGTCTTGCACTTCAGAGATAGTTTAAAAGCTCTCCAAAAGCACCTTAGAAGTAAAACACTTTAAGAAGAACTTCAAAATAAGCTCAAAAGAAAATGTACACTCAAAATTTTGTTAGTAAGAACTTCTGAATACACTCAAAAGTAACTTATAAGTAACATAGAAGCAATATAGAATACATTTTTGCAATCAGAAGTTCATCAGTAAGAACTTCTGAATACGCTCAAAAGTAAGTTAGAAGCAACTCAGAAACAATGCAGAAGGATGCTTCTATAATCAGAAGTTCAATAGAAAGAACATCAAAAATAATTCAAAGGAAGAAGCAATGCTAAATGTTGACCTTGCAATCAGAAGTTTGTCAGAATTCAAACTTCAGAAATGCTTCCAAGTTTCAGAGTTATAACAGAAGATCAATAACAGTGATACAAAATGAACAAAGAAGAAGTTTCTATGCTCAAAAATTTTTTAAAAGTTCTTTAGAAGCTCTTTAGAAGCATCTTTAAAAAGCCTAGATTTAAAAAGCACATCAGAGGTAAAATGCAAACTTCAGAAAAAACTCAACAGTTGTTTAGAAGCAAATTAGAAACTCTTTAGAGGCATCCTCAAAAATCCAAAACTCAAGAAGTTCATCAAAAGCAGAATTCAATCATTCAGAAACACTTTAGAAGTTTCTCAAAAGCAAAAACATGACTAATGAAAGTGTCAAAAACTAGATTTAGTCTTCAAAAGAATTTAAAATGAACAACCTTGCAAAATTCTATCGTTGCCACTTGTAACAAGTATAAAAAGAGGAATTAAAATCAAAAATGAAATAACATAACAATTTGTCATTTCAGAATGAATCAAACAATTTTTATTTTATTATTGATTGTCCTCAATTGATTACACTTATTGTGTACATCAGAAAATTGTATATTCATATCCCAGACCACAAGTGGTCCTAATTATATTTCCACAATGGGAAAAAACCCTTGATTAAAATAAAAAGTATAATGCATCTTAAAGATCTGAAAATAAAATACATACTCTCTCAAAATAAATGTGTGTTATCTTTGGAATCATCGAGCACATTATGATGGCTTGATATTTAGGAGATCGCCTCAAGCTCAATGGGCGGATAGGATGACATGGCTCTAAACTAGGTGACTAAATAGTAGGTCAACCTAAAGAATGGGTATTTTAATCCAATTGGTTTGTCCTGAATGGAATCAAGACCGGGTAATTTCTATTGTTTAGATTGTAAGAAACTATAGAGAGAGTGGATGGTTTATGACCCAATTGGTATATCCCTGAAGGACTCAGAACCGGATAATCTCTATTATGTTTAGACCTGAAAGAGACCAGAAGAAAATAGGTGACCTAGGTTTGGTTCAGCTTCTCACATTGCCCATCAGAAGCTTAAGAAAAGTGGGCCAAGTTGACTAGATTTCTCTCAGCTTAGGAACAGTGGGACCAGAATGACTAGTTTCTAGCTCGGCTCTCTCAATTGCCTATGAGAAGCTTAAGAAGAATGAGCCAGGTTGACTAAATTTGATTGATTTGATGAATAATATCTATTAAGGTTTGGCTTGGTGAGTCATGACTCAGTGACTCGATGAGTCATGACTCAGCAACTTGATGAGTCATAACTCAGTGACTCAGTCCTAGACTTAGGTTTTTGAATGATTTGGCTAAGGTTTGACTTAGTAAGTAATGACTCAATGACTTTGTGAGTCATAACTCAATGACTCAGTCCTAGACTTAGGCTTTTAAATGTGTTGTTGAATAGTATTTACTAAGGTTTGACTCAGTGAGTCATGACTCAGTGACTTGGTCTTAACTTAGGCTTTTGAATGAGTTGGTAAGTGATGTTTTCCAATATCCCATAAAAAAACTGGAAGTGGGCGATCTCTTCCATTTAACCTGTGAGAGATCGTAGATCTAGGTTACAAATGATGGATTTATATGGATTGAAAGGGTTTAATAACTTAGACAGTGTTGATTGACTTAATTAGCTAAAATTAAGCCTAATCATAGTTACCACTAGTGGTTATTCCTAAGTTTTTATTTAGACAATGTAAAATGGGTCCATGTCATCCTCTCCATGATCTATGGGCCCTGTCTCCATGTGGGGCCCACTTGGGTTTCAACTCTACCAAAAGGCAATCTAATCTTATGATCAAAAGATTAGTAAATTTAAAGAGTTCACCAAAAGTGATCGTCTTTCCCGTTTTTACTCAAGTCAAAAGTCCTCCATTAAGGAAGCTCCTCTTGTTCAATATTTGGCATGAAATCCATCAATGGAGTTCATTTTGTTGTTTTTTATTAATGTTTGTAGAAGTATCAAACCCAAAGTAATAGATTTTATGATGGTCAAATACTTCTCATTCAAGAGGCCATAGAATTTTAATGGTTGCCTTCCTTGGAGTAGTAAACCCACCACATCATAATCAGAAGAAACTGTTATGCACCATGTTGTAGTTTTCTCCAAGGCTAGATCAAATGGCCATGATAGTCTTAGAACAATGAGGCACTTGCCTCGAGATGAAATAAAATAAAATCCAAGTTCCTTCGCTATTCTGGAAGAAGAAGAAACTTCAAGGAGAAGGAAAAAGAGAGTCTATATTCAAAAAAAGAAAATGCCTAAGCAGAGTTTGTCTCCTAAGAACGTTTGGACAAAGTATGACCTTGGAAGAAGATGAACTCTAGTAGAAGCAGCACCTCTCTCTATAAAGAAGAAAATCTCTCCTTTCTTTTAAAAAAATTGAGCCTTTTATAGCCATTGGAATGCAGCTAGCATGGCGAACCTCACGTGGTAGGGTACAACTGGCATTATGGAGCTTGCCTAGTGGCATGGTGGAGCCTTAGTAGCATGGCGGGGCACAATTGATGTGGTAGAGCTTGCCTGGTGGCATGACGGAGCCTTAGTGTGTGGCAGAGTACAATTGGCGTGGTGGAGTCTTAGTGGCATGGCGGAGCCTGGTGTTACAAAGCATAACTGGCATGGTAGAGCCTGGTGTTGCAAAGCACAACTAGCATAGTGGAACCTCTCTTGATGCGGCGAAGCCATGGTGGCATGGTGAGGCTTTGGTATCGCTGGAATTTAAGTAAGGTATTTTTGGAGTCATTAATTGCATTATTGAATTTGAATGGTCCAACCAAGATTATTTGGATGGTCCATAAAAATATCAATTAAGTGCTACCCATTAAATAACAGATTGGATGGTTGATTACTTTTCTTAGTCCACTCTTGGTGTGATCTGAACCGCTCCTTGTATAAACCAAGGGCATGTGATTTTAAATTATCTAACAAATGCCCCCCAATGGCAGATTATGAGTGTAATGGGTGATAATCCCAATAGATGATCTGACCTTGTGTCCCCATTAAATCTTAGCCCTTGATTTTCTAGATAGATTTTTGCACATGTTGAGACATTTGGATTTACTAGACAAGGTTGGACTTAAATCCAAAACTTCGAACTAACACCATGCACCACTTACATTTTTCTTGTACACGCAGACAGTAGTTGACATGGGGTGCCTTTAGGAATGCCCTTGGATGACGTTGGAAGCATGACCTATGCATCAATCTCGGGCGAGTAAGCACACTGACACGTCAATAAGGTTAGGCAACCATTTGGACTTGGTAGATGCTGAAACAGGAGCAAGGGAAAAAGGCCTTTTGCAAAAAATCTCCTAAGATGGAAATTTAGGCAACTTTTTGGAGTTCCAATTTGATGGCCAAGATCATCCCAACAGAGTGGAGATGTGGTGAAGATATTTTCATCCCTTCTTGCCACTAATAATCAAGTGCCAAATTTATCTATCATAGTTACAAATCCTTAGGCAATTATAGTTGAAGCTACCCAAGCCGCAACCAAGATAATGATTATAAGGGAAGAGGAGGGTGCTACCACTCTTAACACTTTTGATGCCAAGGTTACAAGGGATCAAGTTGCACTTGAAGTTAGCCTCTAGCCTCCATAGGTCACAATTTCAACTGAGCAACCTTATCCACCAATTATTAGTGATAACCTTTCAATATAATTATAGGCACTTCCATCTCTTATTGTCATGGTGTCATCTGCTAAGGCAATGGATCCCTTGGTTATAGTTGAACCGGCTCCTTTGGAGGTTTGTGATGTTGGACTTAGGGATGCTACCTCTGGCATGAAAGTTGTCTTAGAAAGGTATTAGTTGACGTTTCTGAGCTAGATAGCTTGCCTGGCAGTCCTAGCGACATGGCTGGGGGGATATGGTTGTGGAATTGATAGAGGAGAATCCGCTTACTCTCAATCTTGATCAGGCTAATAAGTTTACTACTCCAACAATAGAGATCATTGAAGAGGACACTACATTAGAATAATGGACATAGACCAGCGGATTAGCACTCCTATCTTGGATTATAGCATGAATCCTTCTCCCACTATCACCGAGGTTCTTAATGATATGACTAAGGAAGATGGGGAGGAGGTAACAATGCCCCCGGCTATTGTTACCTCCCATGTTTTGATCTTTGATTTGACTAAGTATACATGCACTAACTCATGCCCGTGATGAACTAGATTGGCCATTAAGTGGTGATGAATATTTGTGCCTTCTTGATGATGTTAGGTTCTTTCTTGCGGGCTCATCAATTCCTTGAAGAGAATTTCCACAGTAGAGGGCTTGAAATCATTCTTGGTTCTCTTTAAGGAAAAAGTAGCAACTTCCAGTAAAATGAGTGGCTCCCTCACTTACCTTTCTATTTTGGTTGATAGCTTGACTGAGATTTGCCACAAATGGCTCCATTTAGAAGGTCAGGCTTGCCCCAAAGCTCCGACTGCTCAAATTTCTGCCATAACAACTGAGCTAGATATGGCTAAGAGTATCCTAACTCAGAAATTAGTTGAACAGCAAATTGCAATCAACCATCAAGGAAACATCCAATCCAAAATAACAATGCTCAAAGATGAGAATGCAACCATACAAAATTGTATTGAAGAGCTTCAAATGGAATGTCAACAATTGAATGAATGCGCTATTGAGAATGAGAGTATCCATGAGGCTAGTGTTGCCGATGATGCTAGTGTAATTGGTGCATTAGAGAAGGACACTGAATTCGCTCATGGGCAAGAAACCAGCTTAAAGAGGTCTCTTATTGTTCTAGAGACATCATGAGTAGCGGATTTTCATGCTTTAGAAATACTGACAGCTCAAATGGGCAATTTTGTACAACTAAAAAGTTATCTATTGTCAATTTTAGAGAAGCTCAAAGACACTGATTGGTCTTCATTGTAACCTTTTACTCTATGTTAATTCATATATTAACAAATATACTTGGCTTTTTTGGCATATTTCTATCAGTATTATATTATGATTTTGATGATAACAAAACTTGTATTAAATTAAGAAACATGTATGCTTAAATTTCTAATAATCATAAATCAATAACAACTAAAACAAGCATACAGTCTCCATTTTGTGGTGCACACACAACAAATGTTAATTAACCTTTATTGCATAAACTTTCTAAAATAAATACTATGCACCATAATAAATTAAACTTTCATGTTATGTACTTAATGAAAATGTATATTATGCACTTAATGAAAATGTATATTATCCTTGCCTTACAAAATGATACAATCACATGAGGATAAAATGTTGTGATATTATATATGCTAACAACATAGCAAGTGCAGAAATGTTCAGGTGTAGGATAATGATTGTCTGTAACAAATTACATGTTGCATTTCAAAGGAGCTAAACTGATGAGAATTGTGGAAGAAGAAGAAAACTAAAGGTTTGGAGACAAGCAACAAAAAGGTTGCAGTTGTTTAAGAGAAGCTTCCACAAACAAAAGTATGGGAGAAAAACAAGGCTTCAAAGATGTGCTACAACGGGCTTGAATTGTCTATCAACCTCAAAGAAAACATCAACAGACAAATGCAAAATAAGAAGAGAAAGAAGAAGTCATGATCAGAGAGCTTAAGTTGCAATCTACTTATATTTTATCAGTCTGTCTAAGATACAAGCACAAAGATGAAGAAGCAACTCAACAGCTTAGTACACATAGGAATTAAAGATAAAGTCATGGTCAAAGAAGCATAATTCTATTCGAGAAATTTGAACCATCTACATCAAGCAGACAAAGCCTGTTTGAGATGAAGAAAGAAGAAGAAGCTCCATCAAAATACTCAGATAGAGGAAGAGAGAAGAAATGCCACCTAGACAATAATATAAGAAATGAGAAGAATAGAATTGTCTGAGGATAGAATGGTAATACAAATATAGAAGGGAGTGCAAATTCAACTGAGCCAAGACAAATAGATCAAGATTGAAGAATCAAGAAAGTTGCTAAAACAAATCCCTTCTGTTGCTCAAAGCATGCAGAAAAACTAAAGAACTTTGTCTCATCTTCGGGATCAAAAGATCATCTATCACAACAAATGAAGTTCAACCAAATAGAATATGAAGTAATTGGTGCACAGTGAGCATAGACGAAGTTGAATAGACAAAGAGCTACTTAGATCGAAATGGACTACAATAGACAAAGGCATGTTCATCTACAACTTATGACAGACATATGCGACGTGCAAAGTACTCTATCCAAGACAAGGCAGAACACTCTTCGTCTATCGCTTTCATTAGATGAACGCCACACTTTGTTTGTTTGAGCAAAACTGAAGTACGCTTCGTCTAGCACATTCAATAAACAATGAGAAACAAAAGAAGAAGATCAACTTCATCTATTAGTGCAAGATTAAGTGAATTTCGTCTGTCACCTTCAACAAACGATGAAGAACAAAGCGATGAAGAACAAAGGAAGTGTATCTTACTTCTTTTGTTCATATTAAAGGATCTATTTGTTAATCAATCAGCTCATCTTCATCAGCATCATTCAAGTCAATCTGTTACCTTTAACAGACAAAGCAAATACATGAAGGATCGATAAACAGACAAATATTTTGGAGAAATTATGATAGACAAAGGAAGTGTTTGTCTATCAGTCAGTGCAACCTCATCTGCGCCAAAGTTTATCTGTTATTTGTGACAGACAAAGTCATTCATATGGAAGTGCAGTTGATAGACAAACAATAGAAAAAATCATCTACAACTTATAGTAGACAAATGCAGACAGAGAGAGGCCATAAATTGTCAAAGCAATATTGATTTATGTGACTACGTATACAAATGACATTTGCACACAAGCCAACTTCATGTAGACTTAAACCAATTGCCATTTTCGGCAAGAAGTAGCGCTGCAAAGATTTTCAATGTTGTTACTAGTTAAATAAGGAACATATTTACCACAGCTCATCCTCCTTTCTGATTGGCGTAGCTGCAGCTCAAGACAAAATAGAAAGGCCTAGAGTACAATGATGGAAAATTCAAATGGTCTTATTCATTTAATGCTGCTCTCGTCTCTGAATTGATCGGCTCTCATCTTCTCTAACGGTAGAGATTCTGAAGAAGCTATTTAAGGAGAAGAAGCAGAACAATTCAGCGATGGTGAAGGAACCCATTTCAAATGTTCTCAAACTAATGCAAATCCTTTCACCCATGGCCAAAAGCTTAAACCATCATCATCTTTAATGAGCTTAAATCTACTTATCTTTAAGGCCATTGTTTTTACATTTTGGGAAGATCTTTTTATTGTAAGAGCTGAGAAAGAGATCATGTCTTTCTCTGTACTTAAATGTGTAACATTTTTCTGGTTAATCTGAAAACCAGTGAGTTTATGGACCACGTTGTATTGAGTTAATGGTAATCTCTAGAAAACCATCCAGTTTACTAGTAAGCTTTAAAACCAGTAAGTTGGTAGTGAACTCGAGAAAACTACCAAGTTTTCCTGTAATCTTTGAAATGGGTGAGTTTCCTGGTGAACTTATAAAACCAAAAGAAGTGTCGGGGACACTTGTGTATGCCTTTTGGAGCTGGAATCGAGAAGAAGTGTCGGGGACACTTATGTATTCCATTATGCGGGGTATAGTGGAACCCAAGGCACGATGAGTTAGTCTCCTTGAAAGAGTGGATGTAGGGACGGGGTCTTGAACCACTATAAAATTCATCTTGTGTGTGTTTATTTATTTGCTTTATTCTTCACACATCATTTTATTCATCTCATGCAACTTCGCACACAAGCACGAAAAGAGAAAAATGATCTATTAGGGGTTATGCAATGAATTTTTATTTACCCAATTCACCCCTCCCCTCTTGGGTTAAGTCATCCTATAGGACCCTATAATTTCCTCTTTTGACCATCTGCTATGCCCAACAGTAGCCTCTTACCATGCTTATAAAGTTGCTCAAGAAGATGCCATGGCATCTTTATCCTGATTTCGCAAGAGCTGCTACGAGGGCCTTTCCTCACCATTATTAACGGTTCTCTCTGAGGTGTTTTTCCATTTTTTTCTTCTGCCATTGTTGGGAGAAGAAAAACATTTGCCTCTATCAAATCTGCAAAGCCCCTTGTCGCTGGTTACCAGCTTCCACAAAGCTGTTGGAATCACCATTTCAATTTCGCGTAAACTGATGCGAGTTTTGTATTCTCCAACATTCTGACAATTCTCTTTGAGAACTTCTCTCTACTTTCTTCCTCCTCGTCTGTTCTTGCAAGGAGAGCACCACTCATGTCTCACCTTATTGCTGGGAGAGTCTAAACCGGACAAATTTGGCAGGGGACTCCTTTCTTATTAGCCGGCAACTAGGAAACTCCAGCAGCTATGTGTGGCCCAGCAAGATAGCGCCAAATTATTATTATTTTACATATATATATATATACATACATATATATATATATTGGACTAAAGTTGGGAAAGAAGGCACTCTCACGCGTGGATTGACTGAAGCAACGCCCGCGGTGCCTCTCAAGTGCAAGTTGGCACGCCGACTAGAGCAAGACCCATGCGCATTTAGAGAGCAACGGGTCCAAAGATGCTCTAACGCTTCCACTTTTTAATCCTGTAGTGCTTGCCCAAGCAATTCTACTCAAGTATTTACTTTCAGCAGATTCAAAATTCTTTATTTCAAGTGCCTTTGCGCACTCCCCTACCCTTTTTTTAACATCCTCTTTTTTACGGGGGTGAAAGCTAGGGAAGAAAGCATTCCTATGCGTGCGGTGCCTTTTGAGTGCAAGTTGGCATGCCGGCTGGAGTAGGGCCCATGCATCTTTAGAGAGCAAAGGATTCAAAGATGCTCTAATGCTTTCGCTTTTTAATCCTGTATTGCCTACCCAAGCAGGTCCACTCAAATATCTAATTTCAATAGATCCGGAATTCTATATTTCAAGTGCCTTTGCATAGGCTCCCCCGCCTTTCTTTTTTTTGAATTCCAATGCCAATCATTTTGAGACACGTTTATCCGTGCTAATGTGACCTCTCGACACTTCTATTCACCCATGTGTACAAGTTTTAAATGAGACAGGATGTGAAAACAACTGGTTTCTAATTTTTACAAATCCCCATGCTATCATTTCTCTAGTTTTGCATGAAACCTTAGATGGTTTTGTTAAGAGACATCTTCAAGATGCTACCGTAGATATGAAAAATTACTTCATGCTTTTGATCTCTTCTTCATTCCTTCTGTCTATGGGCTATCGTTGTTCTCTTCTTCTCCTCCAGTAACCCATCTTCGTCTTTTGTTCTCATTTTTTATTATCTTTCTTCGTTATGGTTATTGAGAGGTCTCATCAACATTTATCAAAATGTTTCATGGAGGCATTCCGGCTCTATCCTCTGCCAAAGGGTATGAGTTGGGTGTTTCCAGAACCCACTGCCCTGTCATGGCATCCTCGCGAAAACCAGGTTCTTATTTCTTTAGGTTCTCTTAGGGCGGGATTTCATTTAGATCAGAACCATTTCATCTCTGCCCTTCTTCATGGCTATAATATTTCTCTAGGGCTTGGTCCCAAATAGTTAGCTTTATGTCGTGTTTGTCGTTGGGTCCACAATCTTTGATAGATTTATATTTTCACTTTCTTAATGTTTTCAACTATATTTACCTTGAGCAAAGCTCCTCATTCTAGCTATTACTTTTATCTTATCTCCCATGTTCCCTGGCACAAGTTTTTCATGCGAACTACTGACCCAAACGATGACTAGAAGAGTCATTAGGCTTGGGTCAAGATTACTAGGGTTTTCCCTTTTCTAACAGTTTGGACAACAAGTCCTGTTCATCCCTCAATCGCTCTTTGTCCTTTAAAGCAATATAGTTTGACTATGGGCTTGTTGCCAGTGGATGCTATTTCTTTTGCAGACCACTATTGCCATGCAAATTTTTCATGTGACTTTCCTGGTGAAGAGGTTATCACTCCTAATCCTCTTCCTTCTTTGTCTTCTTTGTTCCCGGAACTGAGATCTACTGTAGAACAATAACAAGACCTTTTCCTTATTTCTACGTAACTCTCCACTCTGCTCCTGCTCATACGTCCATTTCTATTCCTAATCAGGCGGCTCCTCTGCCCTAACAGAGAATCAAAATAGTCATTTGGAAGTGGAATTTTCATGCTTCTACTAGTTCTAATAGGGAGCAGTCGCTGGCTTCGGATGTCCAATCGGAGCCGCTAGGGTTTGATATTCCTTATGAGGTTGGTCTTGATGATCTCTCCTCTAGCAAGAGCACTTCACAAACTTCCATACCTCATTCTTCCTCCAAACCTAGTTAGGCCACCATAGCGAACTTGTCCACATGCTTCATCCCTGAGGTCGCCATTGGGGAGCAGGTTTGTTCTCTAAGGGATGTCTGTGGTTCCTCTTGAGGGGTAACATATCCCCCTTCTCCCATACTGATTTCTATAATCCCTTTTTTAGGTGGTTTTGTCTCTCCTGGATTCAAGCCTATAGTCAATGTAGCTTCGGTGGTGGGTCCGAAGTTAACTATAGATAGAAGATCCGCAAGGCTGCTGTTGAGGAGATGGAAGAGGTCCCAGGGAGGCCAGCGGTTGTGAGAATGCAAGAAACTTTGGTGGTTGTTAAGGCATCCTCTTCTGCTGCTGTCTCCCATCCTTCCACTACTTTTGCGGGTGAGTATCTCTTTCCCTTGCCCCCTTTTATATATATTTTTGATAAGGAAGTGATAACATCTTTCTTTCAAGGTATTGATTCTCTTTTTTTTCTTTTTCTTTTTTTTGAGGATTATTTTCTTTAGACCATTTGGCTCATGTACTGAAGCGCCCATATTCGGGCCCAAGCCTAGATCCTCCTACTCAGTGCCTTCGAGGTGAGGCTTCAAGTTCTAGTGGGCTAGCGCCAGCTCCTGGTATTGACTCTACCCATGACACCGCCGCATCTAATGGTCAAAGCTCCTCCCAGCCTTCTGCTTTGGCCGGTGCCGCTCTGACGGGGAGGACACCGATACTATCCCTACTAGAGAAACTTGGTGATGGCGGTTGCCTTCATCACCAGACTCGCCTATCCTAAAGATCGCTCTTGGGCTAATACATGCAGTTGGGATGGTGTGGTGGTGGATTCTAGCCTCAACATCATGTGGAATGCAATTAGAAGGCAGGGTTTCATCAATCGGATGGAGGTTGTAATGCAGTAGGTTGTAACCACTCAGGAGCAATGGGAACACGTCGTCACTAAGTTTTCCGCTACAATGGTGGATTTAAAGGAGGAGCAGGTCCACTTCGAAAAACTAAAGGGGACCACTTCGGAGCTTAAAACAAGAGAAGACGAGGTTTTGGCAAGCAGAGACACCACGATGCTTGTGCAGAAGGAGGCTGGGGATTTCCTTAAGAGAGTGGTGGCAGAGCGTGATGCTGCAATACTCCCGCAGAAAGAGGCCGAAGACTCTCTTAAGAAGGTTGAGGCTGAGCGCGACGCTGCTATGGCGGCTATTGATGCCAAGGTGGAGCAGCTAGCCAAAGTAGAGGCAGATGCTGCTAGGCGAGAGGAGTCTCTACGGGAGCAGGCTTGCGTGCTGATAGAGCATCATGCCACAGAGATTTTTTGGATCTGCTAATTACGTTGGAGCAGCTGGCAATGGATTCGATGTGCTAGGAGGCATTGCTGGAGCAGATGGTGGATATGTTTAGGCAAGCCTTTAATTCCTATAAAAAGAAAATAGCTAGGAAGTTCCCCGAGATAGACTTAGAAGATGTTCAACCAAACGGGGATGACTTGTAATTGTGAAACCTGTGTTAAATGAAAAGATATGTTTTCCTTTTTGCACATTTCATGGATAGTGATAATTGAATCTATGCATACAGACCAAGTCTTTTGAAAGACATTTGTAGGAGTTAGGAAAGGGGATAGCAAATGCCCCCAATATTTGTTCCTTCCCGGCTCATGCATAGTAATGCTTTAG
The DNA here is from genome assembly GCA_036873735.1 of Pouteria campechiana. Taxonomy (NCBI): domain Eukaryota; kingdom Viridiplantae; phylum Streptophyta; class Magnoliopsida; order Ericales; family Sapotaceae; genus Pouteria; species Pouteria campechiana. The sequence continues at coordinate 22,224 of JAYJMB010002106.1, forward strand.
AAAACATCCATTAATTAGTAGTTCTCCTATGCCATTATTGTTTGCAATCTTGTATGAGCCATTGGCATAGGCCTCTTGGATGACCTAAGGCCCTTCCCATTTGGACTCAAACTTGCCAATTAACTTATCACATGCCATTAGTTTGGTCCTTAGTTTGAAAACTAGATCACCAGGGCGATAGGCTTAGTGTTTAATCAATCGGTTATATGCCTCGGCCATGCAGGATTAGTATAACTCGATCCTTTGTTTAGCTTGTAATTGCCTTTCATCTAGAGCATCAAGCCCCTCAAACCGCAACTTGGCTTGTTGATTTGTTGTTAACCCTAAGTGTGTTGCAACTCTTAGTGATGGCAATTGTACTTCTAAGGGTAAGACCACCTCTGCCCCAAACACCAGAGAACATGGAGTTGCATTGGTTTCTATCTGGTGAGTAGTGCGATAAGCCCAAAGTACCTTTGGCAATTTGAGATGCCATTGTCGCTTATTTTTATTTGTCGTTCTTCTCATAATCCATAAGATAGCCTTATTGAATGCTTCCGCTTGGCTATTTCCTTGTGGATGATATGGTGTAGAGAACACATGTTTGATGCCTTGCTTTTAGTGAAACCTTTCCATTTCTTCATTATTGAATGGAGTGCCATTATCCAATGTAATCTAGTAAGGGTTGTCATATCGATACACAATCTTGGACTTAATAAACTTTATCACTTCTTTGGCTCTGACTCTATTATATGATTCAGCTTCCACCCATTTGGAGAAGTAATCAGTTATTGTTAGAATGTATGCATGTCCCTTTGAAGATAGAGGGTTGATTGGGCCAATAATGTCAAATCCCTACCATGCGAAAGGCCAAGAGATCCTGGTAGGTACCAACTTTGATGGTGGTATGTGTCGAATATCCCCATGAAGCTAACATTAGAGACATAATTTGGCAAATTGCAATGAGTTTGAAACTATAGTAAACTAGTAGTATCCTAGACATTTGACCCATGTGTATAATCTTTGACTTGATAGATGCCCACTGCATTCCCTAGAATGCACTTGCATGAGTGTATATTGAATCTCTTCCCCATTAAGGCAACAAAGCCAAAGTCCATCATATGTCTGGCAATATAGTGTATTATTGTAATACACATATAGAGTAGCTCTTTTTCTTAGGGCTAACCTTTCCTATGGGTTTTTTGGGAGGATTCCATATTGCAGGTAGTTGATATACAGGATTTGCCAATCATCCACTGTTAATTCCATGTAGGCTATATATTCCACTTGCTTAGTAACCTCCTCATCATATGAGTCAGGAATGCGGCTTCATTGCTCAACTTGTACAATGACTTCTTGGCCTCCAGCAATGGCCAGAGTGGTTGCCAAGTTTGCTAAAGCATCAGCAATGGTATTCTCAATCCTTGTAATATGCCCAATGCTAATTTGAAAAAGCTGATCCAATAGCCCTTGCACGATATCATAATACTGGCATAAACTGGGCTGGCGAACTTCATATTCAGTGGTTAATTATTGAACCGTCAATTTCGAATCACTAAAGATATCTAGTTTTGTAATGCCAAAGTTGAGGGCAATTTGAAGTCCTAAGACCAGTGCCTCATACTCTACTTCATTATTAGTGTAATTCTTTCCAAGTAGAAAAAATATGGGAGGATGTCCTCCTGAGGTGAGATGAAGATAATTACAATGCCAGCACCAACAAATTTGGTAGCATCATTGAAGTGCATTTGCCCGGGAGTGTTGACTTGGGCAATGAATATTCCCTCATCTGACAAGTATTCTTACACAATGACTTCTTCATTGACTAGATGCAGTGCCAAAAAGTCAGCCAGGACTTGCCCTTTCATTATTTTTATGGGATAAAGGTGATATCAAATTCTAACAATAGTAATGACCACTTTGCCAATAGTCCCGATAGAATAGGGTGAGTAATCAAAAACTTGAGCGGATCTGCTTTAGAAATTAACCAAACCTCATGAGCGAGGAAATAATGCCTTAACTTTTGGGCTACAAACACCAAGGCAAGACATCTCTCTTTGATCGAGGAATAATTGCATTCCACATTGATCAACCAACGGCTAAGGTAGTACAATGTTTGTTCCTTACCATCTTGATTTTCTTGTGTGAGCAATGCACCTAGTGATTGGTCGCTCATGGAGATGTACAAAATAAGTGGTTTTTCCTTGGCTGGTGCTGCCAAGACTGGTGGGTTGTGCAATTCCTTGATGGTGCTGAAGGTTTTTTAGCAAGCTTTATCCCAAACAAAGGCCACATCTTTTTTTTAATAAATGGTGAAATGACTGACATCTTCTTGCCAAATTAGCAACAAATCTTCTGATATAAGATAGCTTGCCTTGCAAGCTTCTCAGGTCATCTATGTTCCTTAGGTGGGGCATATTTCTGATTGCCTTTGCTTTTTGTGGGTCCACCTCGATTCCTCGATGACGGATGATGAATCCTAAGAACTTGCCTGACCCAACTCCAAATGCACATTTGAGTAGGTTCATACATAGCTTATTTTTCCTAAGTCATACAAAAATGGTGCATAGATTCAGATGGTGTTGATCATGACCATTGGATCTTAACACCAAATCATCGACATAGCATTCAACATATTTGTGAAACATGTCATGAAAAATAACTTGCATAGCTCTTTGATAAGTAGCTCCTACATTCTTTAATCCAAACGGCATAACTTTATAGCAAAAGACACCCATTGGAGTGTGAAATGCAGTGAATGTCTTGTCTACTGGGCCCATCTTGATCTAGTTGTAGCCGGAGTAACCATCCATGAACGAGAATGTGTCATAGAGTGATGTGCTATCGATAAGGAGCTCCATATGTGGCAGTGGAAACTCATCTTTCAGATAGGCTTCATTGAGATTGCAAAAATTAACATAAATTCAGATTTTCCCATTCTTTTTCTTTACCAGGACAACACTGGAGATCCATCTTAGGAATTTGATTTCTCAAACGAAATTGGCTTCCAGCAACTTTTTGATCTCATTAATGATCTATAGCTCTAAGTCAAGTATGAACTTCCTTGGTGCTTGCTTTACTAGCTGTTTTCTTAGAGAGATATGTAAAAAATGTATGACAATATTCGGATCTAAACCATGCAAAGACATCTTTGAATTCCCTGAGAAGATCCATTAGCAATTGCTTTTCATATTCTTGTAAGGATTTGACAATAAAAGTAAGGTGCTTATCTTCATCTACACCCAAGTTGAACTCTTCAAGTTCATTGATTGTTAATTATCCACCATCTCTAATCCTAGTGGAGCTGTGCCATAGGTTACTTCTTCTAAGGAAGAATCAAAGTCATTGTCTTCTTCTTCCTCTGAATTTTCAAGGTCTGGCTCGTAATCGAGCTTGTAAGTCTCACTCATTGTTCCCTACTCTGATTCGGGAATTGATATGTCATCAACAACTTCTTTGTCATCTGTATCATCAGGTCCCTCTGAATTTGTTTGTGATTCTTTGTCATCGGACTCAGATTCTTCCTCTTCTATTGATGCATGGTGAGAGGTGGAAACCATGTGCAACTGTTGATAGGACGAACAACGTTTTTGATGTCTTGGACTCAATAGGAGCTGACTGATAGTCCCACATAGTGGGACCAACAGTCAACCTGATACTCACATAAGAGCAATCCGAGGTATACTCCTCATAACTGTCAATGTCAATATCATCGTCTGCACCAAGATCTTTCTAATCTCCCGGATATCAGAGACCTTTTAATTTTTCTTTGATTGGAACCAAAATGAGTGGACTGATTACTAACATATAGGGTTCATCAGGATAAATGACGAGGAGGCCAATCATCTCTCTACATCCCTTACTGAATTTCTAAAAATTTTTGGCAGACAAGAATTTCTTAGGAAGAAGATCAAAAGTATGACATTGTCCATAGGGCAAGCCCATCTCCTTAAATAATACTAATCTTTCTTTTTTCACTTGGGACTGCAGTTTAGGTTCTTCGCCCTAAGTGATTTCTAACTGAGCCAATTGAGTTAGTGGCCAATTGTACTCGACCAACATGGATTGTAGTTTTCCTCCTCCGATTTCCCATTTACTGCTTTTGGTGCTAAAATTAAGGGATGTCCCTTGATTTGCTTGATTAAGGTTCCCAATGTTAATCTCAAATCGCAAGGACTGCATTGGTTTTGAGACTACTTGAGAATAGCTTGGCATTGAAGGCGACAATGTTGAAGGAGTAGTTGTTGTTCTCCTCGAACCTGGAGTATTGATTTGGAACTGGATGTTCTCAACTAGTGCTGGTTGTGGTGGCATATAAGCTCGCAAAGAGTTTGCAACTTGATTCTCATATAGTCGAGCTAGTGAGGGTATGGCTTTCCCCTTACCTATTAATGGCCTCGCCTCTTAATGAGCTTTAGTACTTTTAGTAGAAGAATATTCACCGCAGATCTTGGATCCAACATAATGCGGTAAATCCTTTCTCCTGTTAGATCGCCACTTACAAATAATGAACGATTATGCTCTGTGCTTTTAAACAATAAGTCATCATCTATGAGAGTGATGGTTTAGTTGTATTCAATTGTATCAGCAACCCTTGCCAAGTACAAGTCCTTGATAGATTCATTTATCAACACATTTATGAGCGCTTGCCGAGACTCCTTAGAGAGTTATAACTCGTCATAATACTTAGCCTTATCGGAATTCTATGCAAGTGAGCAACGACATCATATTCTAGTTTATTTATGAGCTCTAGAGCTTCCCCTTCTTCAATAGGCGAACAAGGAACTCCAGGCACTGACTTTTCTTGCATTGGCGCCTTTCCTTTATCCTGAGTTATATTCTTCTAGAATCATAACATGACCATGGCTTCAGGTGATTCAGATGCTTCTTGTGGAGCATTCTCTTCATTTAGCATGATGTTGGTTATGTTGCAAGATACCTCCATAGGTTCTGATGGCTCTTAGATCAGCAGCTTAAGCAGTCCAAGAAATGAAGTAACCCTTTAGGCAATGGAAAAGTCTTTCCCAATGCAACAATGCATTTTCATATTATGCACTTTTCTTCTTACAATATGGGGTAATAAAGGTGAATGTTACACCATCTCAAGGCAAAATCATAAAGCTACTCCCCTTCAAGAGGATGAATTCCTCGCCCTTGTGCCTTAGAGAAATGAGAAATATAGTCATGATATCTGTGTATAAATGCTTCAATTAATACCTCCCAAGATCTGGATGATTCGGCTGGCAATGTCATAATCCACTATAGGGTATGGCTATTACTAGCCAATGAAAATAGGAAGCTCTTAATCGCATATGCCTCATTTTGGGACATCATTTGCACCAAAGCTTGATACTGGAACAAGTGTCTAATCGCAGCCTTGTAGTATTCTTTGAATAATTTCATCACGGACCACCCTAAGTAAAGGATTTGCTTAATTTCTAGAACTATCATTAAAATAGGGGCCTTCATGTAGTGCAGGTATTCGAGGACCCTTGTAATGTGCGATTCTATGAATACTAGCTCCCTTAGTGAGTCATCCATAGCTTCCATCTTCCTCTTTTTAGCCTGATCGAAGGCTTCTTTGAAGCTAGATGGCATTCAATGTTGAAAATAGGCTCTCTTTGCTAAGCAAAGATGGATTTCTTCTACTTCTGGGCAATCAAGTGATTATGGATCACTCCAAGTAGTGTCCCTCCATTTGTAAATATAATTAGCTGTATTCTCATCAAAATGTTTGTCCCAGTTAATAAGGGACTTCCTGATTGCTTCCTTTCTTTTTGAAATGAAGTGTAACAGGAACATATCTTGTAAGGAGACCCATTCCTTAGCGCCTTGTACTACCGAAGATTGAAACTAATTCTTCTTCACTTCTAGAGAAAGTGAGTTTTCAAAATTCTGATGCATTTTTGCAAGATCACTCATCAGCATAGTAAAGGAGGTGTGTAGCTGGCGAATCACTAACATTGAATAAAGTGAACCCTTGATATTGGTGCTCCCTCTGGCGATCCCACCTTCTATGAGAACATTCTCACTTCCTATTTGGCTAGCTTGTGGAGGCCTTGTCTTTACCTGCCACTACTGGATATTTAGATGGATTATCCTCATTAGATCTTGGATTATCCCTAGTTCCCAAGTCTGGTAAGTTATCCCAAAATGCCACCCATACTTCATTTGTAGTTGACAAAAATGATGGTGATGGCCCCCAAGCATAAAGTTTTGGGTACTCTTGATCAAAGCGGGCCCTTCTTTTTTGTTCCCCCACCATTTTCTTATAGAAAGATTTGAGCCTCTCAGGTCGGAGGTAATCCCCAATGATGTATGGTTGGAACCATGATGACCAACAATGTATTCTTTCAAAATATGGGAATAAATCCTTCAAGCGTTCTTCCCTTTCTTTCTGCTTTGCATGCTTAATCTAACAATTTTGTCCCTTACACCTAATTAATGGGACCCATGGGATGTCTTTTGGGCAAACAAAATCCAAACCTTTGTCATAAACCATGATTTCCCTCTGTAACTCTTGGCTAGAGGTTTTAAGGAATTGACGATCAAACTCTTGTTCCAACATTGCTATATATGGAATTTCTTTTACCGATATGTTGTTGGATATCGCTTGTGCATCCTTTTCAGTTTAATAATTTCACTCTTCATGCAGTGGTTAATAATTCTCCTTACTGCTTTGCATTTAACTATTAGGTGATTAATAACCTGATGGTAATGGCAGTATAGGATGTGGTTCACCTTATCTGCTTTCATTGGGAACAAGGGTTCCGATAGCTTTATATTGCCTGATTGAATGAGTCCTAATATAATTGGTATCACCTCCTTATCAAAATATTGGTATTTTGGCTCGAAGATCTCCCTTTTCTTTGAATATTTATCATTATCACTAGTTTTGGTTTTAGTGGTATTGACAGAAATATTTGGTTTACCTTTTTCTAGTTCTTTCTTCTTAAGCTGAAAGATGCTTTCTTTCTGCTTATCATCCTGGACTTTACTTTTTCCAAAAAGGGAGAGGAGGGGTTCCTTTCTACTTACTTCATTAGCCAGCGCCCAAAAAGTGATGATCTGCTCATTTACAAAGATTGCAAGATCAACCTTAATGCCATTACAACATAGGTAGACTGTTTGCTCCTTTGTTAGGATTGTCTCACATTTGTTGGCTTCCTTCTGCCAGTGAGAGATGAATTCCTCCACTAGTTCATCATCCTTCAACTTCAAGAGGGTGAGATCTGTCAATGTGACATCTTTCTTAGTCACAAAGAATCTAGCAAGGAATAGGTTTTGCATATCATTCCAAGTTTTGACTGACCCCACGGGTAGCATCATGTACTAGTGGAATGTCGGTCCCTTGAGTGATGAACCAAATAATCTCAGCAGAGATTATGATAGATAGCATAGTTTCCCATCTTAAGATTGAAGTGGGTAAGATGGTGCTAAGAATCGTTCGTTCCATCAAATGTATGAAAATCTACCATTTTGAAGTCTAGTGGGAATGACTCATTCTTAATTTCTAGAGGATAAGGCCGATGATATATGTCGGTCATTTGAGAACGCAAGTTTATTTGCCTTTGAGTCATCCAATCATTCATCATTTTGCTAAAATGGGCCACTGAATCCACCTTCATTTGAAATGATGGTGGCTGTACACTTGCGCTGAATTATTATGGTTGAACGTTCACACCAAATGGTTGTGCACCAAGATTGATATTGGGCAGTTGTCGAGGTGAGGCAATCGAGGGAACGAGGGATGGGCTTTTTACTTCTATAGGGTCCCCTTTTGGTGTATAGAAGATAAACAATCTCAGTGGCATAGTCATCCCATAGATGGAGCATTAAGAGGATGCGCAATATTGGAAGGTTGAACAGAATTGAAAGTTTGGCCAGCATTTTTTTGCACATATAATTCTCACAAGTGCTTATTTTTAGCTTCTAGCTACTCCATTCATTTAGTTATCTTCTCTATGGATGTAACAGTTGTATTCCCCTTAGTCATGTATGACGTGACTAGCAAGAATGTTTGATTAGTATGCATCAATTGGTTAGGAGATGTGGACGCCTAATCCTCTCTAAAACTATCTGCTGATAAAGAATGGAATATTGGGGGAGGTACCATAAGCCTAGCCATTGACCTTGTAAGCATCCTAGAACGATGTGGGTTGGGCAATGCCGATGACAGGTCCTTTTTAGTTGAAGTGGTGCAAACACTAATGGGCTACATCTTCCTCTTCTTTTGGTCTCTTTTCTTTGGGCTACCAAAGTCAGGCCTTTTTTCTCTTTTCTTTACCTTCGATACCTTTCTTGGCATTTGAAGGGTGTCTATCCTGTCGATCTATCTTCTTTGAGAACATGAAAAATTCACCAGGATGGCAAACATGTTGTTGCCTAGGCATTCATTTTGGGATAGAGATGGTCTTTCTACTATTGCAATGTGCTTCTCGGAAGGTAGCTTCCATCCATCCTTCTTTTCCTAAATGAACAACTTGCAAGTTGACCTCTTCTTAGATTTGTTCCTCTTTATTATTCCTCTAGAAGGCTAAGCATAGTTTTTGGACTCTTGCTCAATGCGTATCTCCCAAGGTGATCAACATGTTTTGGATCAATGGGAACTCATGTCTGCCTCCCCTTCATTGTCTTGGGAAGGTAGAGAGCTATGACCTTCTTTTGATTTATGGAAGCGGAAACCTAAGTATTCCCATTCTTGAAAGAGTCTAGAGTAGCATTAAAGATGAGCTCATCTCCAACAATTTGATGAACATGAGGAGAAACAGTCTTTCTCCTCTGCCTCCTATTCTTCTTATGTTTCTTCTTAATCTCATTGTTGCTGGAGGTTAAGACAGTGGAAGCCACCTTGAGAGCTGTTAGAGCGACCTTAGGTGCTGCTAGAGCAATCTTAGGAGCCAATGTGGCAACTTTTGATGAGGTAGCAATCGAAGCTGTCAAGTTCCTCTTATAAATAATTGGTGCTGAACCGGTCGGCACCATAATGAAGGAGTGAGGGACACTCCTATCAAAATCCCAGGGACTATTGATGGCAAAGCCGTCACCTGGTAAGAATCTAAATACAAGCGATGATGCCATTAGGATTGAGCTTTCTAAATAAAAGAGAGTGAAGGTAGAAATGGCTAAAGATCTGCAAAGAGCAAAGAAAAGCTTAATCAGTTTCATGAAAAATAAGTTCTCTAGAATGCACTGACATTACTTTTCCTTAAAGATGAAGGGTGGGATGATTCATGTAGGGTTCACCATTCTTGTAACAAGTACAAAATGAGGAACTAAAAATAAAAATAGAACAACATAATGATTTGTCATTTCAAAATGAATCAAATAATTTTTATTTTGTTATTAATTATCCTTAATTGATTACACTTGTTGTGTATAATAGAAAATTGCATATTTACATCCCAGACTCTAAGTGGTCCTAATTACATCTCCACAATGGGAGAAAACCTTTGATTAAAAGGAAAAGTATAATGCATCTTAGAGACCAAAAATAAAACACACACTCTCTCAAAATAAATGTGTGCTATCTTTGGAATCCCCGAGCACATTACAATGGCTTGATATTTAAAAGATCACCTCAAGCCAATAAGCGGATAGGATGACACGGCTCTAGATTGGGTTTCTAGACATTAGGTCAACCTAAAGAATGGGTATTTTGATCCAATTAGTTTGTCCTGGATGGAATCAAGACTGGGTGATTTCTATTGTTTAGACTATAAGAAACCATAGAGACAGTGGGTGGTTTGTGATCCAATTGGTATATCCTGGAAGGACTCAGGACTGGGTGATCTCTTTTATGTTTAGATCTGAAAAAGACCAGAAGAAAATAGGTGACTTAGGTTTGGTTCAGCTTTCTCATATTGCCCATCAAAAGCTTAAGAAGAGTGGGCCAGGTTGACTGGATTTATCTCGGTTCTCTCAATTATCCATGAGAAGCTTAGGAAGAGTGGGACCAAGATTGTTGAACCAAATAGTGCATATAGCGATCAGTTAAGTTTTGATGATGTGCAACAACATATGACTGAACATGTGTAGTACTAACAATTATGTTTCAAAGCATTGCAGAAATAAGTATAAACATATAGGGAAGCACTTTGAATACAATAGATAGCATGTAAAGCAAATGCATCAACAAGCACAATCCACTAATAAAAAAATAAGAATAATAAAAAAGAATGACACTGAAACTTTGAAAAGAAGTCATTAAGGAAATCTACAGTCATGGAGCTCAAGCATCAATGAGTGATCAAGTCAATTATCTATTAGATAAAGTATCAGATACATCTACCTCAAGAAGATTCAAATAAATCATTCCATGGACAAGATAGAAAAATTAGTTATAATCAACACTTGTTCACAACACAAAAATGATTTTAGTTTGCAGAAGCAGATACAAAATAGAGCAGAAAACAGACAAATGAAGAAACTAAAATGAAGACAAAATTACTCAAACATTTGTCAATCATATAAAGTTCATCTGAAAACTTAAGAAACCAAGAAACCTGTCTGCAATCTCTGCAGAAAATATAGAAGATAAAGAAGAAGCGGCACAGTAGCTAAAGAAGAAAACTTTGTTTGTCACCTTCATCCATAAAGAGTTGTCTATCACTAAGCAACAGACAAAGACATTGGACAACCTTTAAAGAAGCAATTCATCCATGCCTCAATGAGTCATCTATTACTTAATAGACAACTATCATATGAGTAACTAAAAGAAGAATTCATCTGCACACCATAACTTCATATATCACTTACGATAGACAAGCCATTAGACAAACTATTTGGAAGACTTTGTTTATGGGTTGCAACTTCGCCTGCTGATCTCAACAGACAAAGTATGTTTTATCTATCAAGGAAGAAACCTTGTCTGTCAAAAAGAATCATCTACTACTCTCAATAGACAAAGGTACTTCAACTAATGAAAAGAAAACTTCGTCTAGTGAAGAATACTTCATCTAATAAGAGATGCTCTGTCCACGTTATGAAGATTGTCTATCAGACAAAGCAACAAATGAAGCCACATCACCTACTGAAGGAAACTTTGTTTGTTAAGAGAACTATGTCTGATGAACAATGAAGAAGAGAAACTTCATCTGCGCTTCTACAATTTAGATGTTACTTATAACAGACAAACTAGAAGACCAAGTGAATAGCTACATCAATCTCTAACATTGACGAAGTGGTATATTACATGGAGTCACTTTGTCTATCATTTACAAAAGGCAAATTCAAGTGACAAAGTTCTCAAATAAAATATAATATATTATGAAGAGTAGAAGTCATTTGTGCTAGATATCACTGATTCCACTTTCTGGTTAAAATCTCGTTTAGAGCAAAGTTTGTAAAGCTGATCGGATAATTCAAGATTAGCTGAAGATGGAAAGAAATTCAAAGGAATGCAGTCTGCATTCTATTAAAAAATTTATAACTTTTAGAGGTTGCATCCCCTTAGGATTAATGAGCATCTTTCCACAATAATAAATGAGTTAGTCAACCAAGAAAGTCTTTATTTGGCATTTGCTAAAAATGGAAAGGCACTTTCTTCAAAGTTGACGCTTTAGGCTTTCCAGCTTTAAGCGAGTTTCTTAAGAAGACGGCCTTCCAATGGAAGAAATTAGAACAATCTTCAACATTAATAGAAAGCCATCTACCTCCAACAAGTAGAAGTTTCTGAAGCAATATAAAGGTGATGCAGCAACAATGAAGAAAGCTAAAGAAGCTGAGAGAAAAACAAAAACAGAGCTTACACAAGAAACATATCTCTCAATCAGACTATGTTTCCTCCTAGATAATTAATCTCCATTGCACTAATAGACAATAAGCCTAAAATGTTCTAGCATAATCATATACCTGGAGTATTGATATCTAATGAGCATCAACGAGAGATATCATTTTAATTTATGAGCTTAATCTCTGTACAAATCAGCCTGAGAAAAGAGGTAATATAATGTGTAAAAAGAGTGCTGACAAATCAGTTAGACAAGTTTGTGGTGAGCTCATGAAAACCATATTGTATGAGTTGTTGGTGAGCTCAGAAAAACCAACAAGTTTGCTGGTGATCTTTGAAACCAGTGAGTTTCCTGGTGAACTCATAAAATCAGAAAAAGTATCAGGGACACTTGCTTATTCCCCTTAGAGCTGGAATCCAGAAGAAATGTTGAGGACACTTGTTCACTCTCTCTAGAGCCTAAATCTAGAAGAGTGTTGAGGACACTTATGTACTTCTATTATATGGGATATAGTGGAACTCAAGGCACGATGAGTTGGTGCTCTTAAAAGAGTGGTATAGGGACCAAGTTCTTAAACCACTATAAAAATTGTATTGTCTGTATGTTTGTTTGCTTATTCTATCTTTTATGCACTTCATTGTTTTCATTAGTTGCTTAAGAAATTGCTTTTTATCCTTCATCACTTCATCAAGCATAATGTTATCACACACACACACAAACACACTATAAACTGTTTGAAATAGGAATGACTAAGAGAAGTTGAACTTGAAAAGTGAAGCTGCATCACTACTATCTCTTGGCTCATCAAGCTTTATTTGGCTATAATTTTTATTTGCTCAATTCACCAATCCCCTCTTGAGTTATTCATTGTATATAAGACCAACATAGATGACTGGTTTCTAGCTCGGTTCTCTCAATTGCCCATTAGAAGCTTAGGAAGAATGGGATAGGTTGGTTAAATTTGGCTGATTTGATGAATAGTATCTGTTAAGGTTTGACTTGGTGAGTCATGACTTAGTGACTCGATGAGTCGTGACTCAGCAATCGATGAGTCGTAACTCAGTGAATCAGTCCTAGACTTAGTCTTTTAAATGATTTTGCTAAGGTTTGACTCAGTGAGTAATACTCATTTACTCGATCCTAAACTTAAGCTTTTGAATGAGTTAGTGAATAGTATTTGCTAGGGTTTGACTCGATGAGTCATGACTCAGTGACTCAGTCCTAACTTCGGCTTCTAAATGAGTTGGTGAGTGGTGTTTTTCAATATCTCATAAAAAACTTAAAGCGAGCGATCTCTGCTATTTAACCTATGAAAGATCATAGATCGAGGTTACAAATGGTGGATTTCTATGAATTGAAAGGGTTTAACAACTTGGACAGTGTAAATTGACTTAATAAGCTAAAATTAAGCCTAATTAAAGTTGTCACTAGTGGTTATCCCTAAGTTTTTATTTTGATAATGTAAAATAGGTCCATGCCATTTTCTCCATGATCTGTGGGCCCCACCTCCATGTGGGGCCCACTTGAGTTTCAACTCTACCAATAGGCAATCTGATCTTGTGATCAAGAGATTGGTAAATTTATTGAGTTCACCAAAAGTAGTCATCTTCCCCATTTTTACTCAAGTCAAAAGTCCGTTGTTAAGGAAGCTCCTCTTGTTCAATATTTATCATGGAATCAATCAATAGAGTTGATTTTCTTGTTTTTATTAATGTTTGTATAAGTATCAAACCTAAAGAGATAGATTTTATGATAGTCTAATACTTCTCATTCAAGAGGCTGTAGAGTTCTAATAGTTACCTTCCTTGGAGTAGTAAACCCACCACATCAGAAGCAGAAGAAACTGCTATGCACCATGGTGGAGTTTTCTTCAAGGCTAGATCAGATGGCCATGATGGTCTTAGAATAATGAGGCACTTACCTCAAAACAAAATAAAATAAAATCCAAATTCCTTTGCTATTTTGGAAAAAGAAGAAACTTCAAGGAGGAGGAAGAAGAGAGTCTATATTCAAAAAGAGGAAATGCTTGAGCAAATTCTGTCTCTTAAGAACATTCCGACAGAGTTTGGCCTTAGAAAAAGAAGAACTCTAGCAGAAGCAGCACCTCTCTCTCTCTCTCTCTCTGAAGAAGATCTCTCCCTTCTTCTAAAAAAATTGAGCCTTTTATAGCCACTAGAATGCAACTGGTATGGTCGAGCCTGGCATGGTGAGGCACAACTGGCATTTTGGAGCTTACCTAGTGGCATAGCAGAGCCTTAATGGCGTGGTGGAGCCTGGTGTGGCAGGGCACAACTGCCATTATGGAGCTTGCTTGGTGGCATGATAAAGCCTTAGTGGTGTGGTAGAGCCTAACATAGCGGGCTCAACTAGCATTGTGGAGCTTGCCTAGTGGCATGGCGGAGCCTTAGTGGCATGGCAAAGCCTGACGTGGGGGGGCACAACTGGCATGGTGGAGGTTGCTTGGTGGTGTGGCATGGCATAGCCTGGCATTGCAGAGCACAGTTGGCATGATGGAGTCTTGCTGGCGTGGCAAAGCCTGGTGTTGTAGAGCACCACTTGCGTGGTGGAGCCTTACTGGCATGGAGGAGCCTAACGTTGCAGAGCACATCTGGCATGGCAAAGCCTTTCTTGACATGGCAGAGCTATGGTAGCGTGGTGAGGCTTTGGCATCACTGGAATTTAAGTAACGTAGTTTTGGAGTCATTAATTGTATTTTTTAATTTGAATGGTCCAACCAAGATTATTTGGATGGTCCATAAAAAATACCAAGTGTTCCCCATTAAACAACACATTGGATGGTTGATTACTTGTCTTGGCCCACTCTTGGTATGATCTGAACCGCTCCTTGTATAAACCAAGGGCATGTAATTTTTAAACTATCCAACACCACTAGCTTAGAAGTTCAATAGAAGAACCTCAAAAGTTTTGCATTGAGTGCACAACAGCAACTAATAGGTAGATGAAGCTCAGAAGTTCTGAATACTTATCATTAAACTTTTGTAGCTAGACGAAAGAAGAAAAATAAGATGAAGCTTTACATCTTTTTTTTCAAATGGCCGGAAAGCTACTAAAAATGATCATTATAACTAAGGTGTCTTCCACAACTTATAAAAGGAAGATTCAAACGTCTAGTAGAGGAGTCGAGAAATAAGAAAAAGTTTACAAAAAGCATTTATCGAAGCTTTCAAATTTAACTCCACGAGATTAGCTCCATTGCACTACATTCTAATAAGCATTCAAAGCAAATCATTTAATGACACTTTGAGTCTAATCTTTATTGTTCTTTACTGTTATATTCATTGTATTTTTATTACTGCACTTCATATACTCTGTCTATCAAGAGACATTCATTTCTAAATACTTTTATTTACTGTTTTCGTTGAACCATGTTATCTAGCTTGATTTTGATGATGAACATTCTTAACTAAGTATTTTTTATGATGAGCAAAAGCATGAGTGAAACATTAAGGTACTAACATTTTGCTCTCAAGAATGTTGCAGAAAGATAAACCTATACTCAACTTAAAAATAAGCTTTATGATGACAAAAGGAAGACATAAAGAAAACGCTCTTTACAAAATTAAGTATATAAAATTTCACATATACCTAATTCAAGAAAAACAGAATCTAAATTGTTGAAGACATGCTTAGAAGCCAATAGAGCATCTTTGGAGTCCTTGCGTGCTTTGGAGAAAATTGCATTGCTTCAGGCACATCTTAACGAACTTCGGAGAAGACGGTTGAAGCTACAGAAACTGACATGATATGGCTCAGAAAATTCAGACAAGTGTTGAAGTCTTCACAAGTATTAGCGCACTTTAGAGAAAATTTAAATACTTCGGACAAGTCACAGCATGCTTCGAAAAAAGTTGAAGAGCTTCGGAGAAGTCATGAAAGTCGAAAAGATATCTCTATACACTTTAAAAACAAAATGACAAGCTTCGAAGATAATCAATTATGCTTTGGAATAAATAGACATGCTTCGGAGAACTTGAATTCACGTTTCGGAAAGAATTCAGATAATATTTGGAAAGAATTATCATTCTTCGGAAATGTTAAACCATGCGTCAAAGATGTTAATCAAGCTTCTGAGATGTTTGACTAAGGCTTCGGATTACTTTTCCGAAGGCAATATAAGTTTAGAAAATTTGAACTTCTCTCAACAAGTGACTAATGCAACTAAGAAGGATTACTATCACTTTGGAAAATCTGAAGAAAACAAGTTAGATTATCCAAAATCAGTCAAGACACCATATGTTCACTTGTCTCTTCGGAACACTTGATACAAAAAGTATATGTTTGGAAAAGTCAGTGATAGAAGTAATAGATTGATACCAGAAGGTAGGAAAGTCAGACGTCAAACAAAAGATAAGGTAAAGAAAAATATTTTCAAATGTTTGAATGTTTGCCAAGATCGGCAATGCAAAAATCTCTCTCAACCTATAAAAAAGAGATTCAGAAGCAGAAGAAAATAACCCGATTGAATATTTTTCAAACTTTGCTGATCACACGAAGAGCATTCAGAATCTTCCTCCAAAAGTTCAACTCCAACGGATACAACTCAGTCAGAGCTATTAAATTCAAATCTCTACTCGGTTAAGGAGTTTGAATCTTTTACTCTTACTGTTTAATCTTTCACTTAGAATTCTGAATTTATGTACAAATCTGCCTAACTAAGAGGCATTAATCTGTAAACTTTATTTTAGTATTTGGTAACACAAGCAGAGTGCTTGGTGTTTATGGATAGACATAAGCAAGTAGGGAACTTTCTGGTTAGCTTTGAAAACTAGTGAGTTAGTTGGTGAGCTTATTGTAAAACCAACATGTATTTGATTAGGTTGATCAAGGTATTAGTGAAACCTAAGCTCAGTAGAAAAGACTGACTCAGAGAAGTGGAGTATTAGCCGAGGAAGGGGCAAACCATTATAAAAATCTCATGTTGTTTATTGTGTAATCTATTTATTTATTCTTTCAATACCATAATCATTTGATTTGGGCTAAAAGTTTTAAAAGCTCAATTCACCCCATCCCCCCTCCCCCTCTCTCTTGAGCTACTATTGCATAAGGGACTAACAAGTGGTATCAGAGCGGGCTTCACTAATTAAATTTTGATTACCAGTCTATTAACTTGTGAAGAGATTTAGAATAGCCAGTATGTTCTATAATACATCTGCTAAAGGACAATCTACTTTCAGACCCCCTCTATTTGATGAAACCAATTATGAGTATTGAAAAATAAGAATGCAAAATTTCTTTACTGCCACAAATTACCAGTTGTGGCTTGTAATAAAAAAATGGAAAGAATGTTACCAATACTGAAGACAAATACACTGCAAAGGATGTACGAGCAGTAGAACGTGATGCTAAGGCAAAGAACTGCCTCTACTGTGCTTTAACCTCTTCTAAGTTTGAAAAGATTTCTGCATGTGATTCTGCTAAAGAAATCTGAGATAAACTTAAGGTAGCACAAAAAGTTACAAACCAGGTAAAGGAGACTAAGATAAATTATTCTAGTACAGGAATATGAAGCCTTCTCCATGAAGGAATCAGAAAGCATTTCTAAAATATTTAGATGATTTCAAAAAATCACCAACAGCCTAAAGAGCTTAGGAGAAAAATATGAAGAGACCAAGCTAGTAAAGAAAATCTTGAGATCTCTCCCTAGACACTAGATGCCTAAAGTGACTGTTATTCAAGAAGTAAAAGATCTAATGAAGGTAATAGTAGAAGAACTCATGGGATCACTCCTGTCCCATGAAGTACTAATGAAGTAGAAAGCACCCGATGAAGTCAAAGGTAAAAAAACAATAGCCTTATAAGCAAAATCAAAAAATGAGGAATCCTCAAAAAATGCCTTAACCTTTGAAGATGATGAGGATATGACAATGATAACAAGAAAATTCAAAAACATGTTCAAAAAGAGAAGATTCTGAAACAACTCCAAAAACTTCAAAAGCAAAGACAAGAAAAAGGAAGTTCCAATCTATTACAACTGCAACAAGCCTGGGCATATGAAGTTTGACTACCCAGAACCAGACAAGAAGCAATGAGACAAGAAGAAAAGGTAAAACTCTTACTTTGATAAAAAAAATCTAATAATAGGAAATTTGGAAAGAAGAAGAAAGTAATGCCTGCATGGGAGATGCTTGAAAACATGATGAAAGAAAGCTCGAGTGAAGAAGAAGAAGAAAATAAAGCTCAATTCAGCTTACTTAGCTCCAAAGAAAATGATTAAGAAGAACATCATACTAGAATAAGCTTTATGGCTATCCACAATGATGAGGTAAATTCGAAACCTAAAATTTTTGATACTGAAGAATTATTAGAAGAACTATATTCAGATTTCAAAACATTAAAAGCTAAACACAAAGAAACTAAGAGAGAATTTGAAAGAATAGTTAATGAATGCTCTAAATTAAAACAAGAAAACACATTGATCAAAATTGATCAAAATATCAATATAGAACTTGAGCAAATTAAAGTAGAAAATCATGCTCTTAGAAGAACCTTAAGTACAACCTTATTCAAACTTAAAATAAAGAAAAATGTAAGAAACCAAAGAAAGAAAAATCATAAAAGAAAATTAGAACCCAACTAGAATATGATTTGGATTCCCAAGACAATTGCTAAAATTGTAAATGCAACTATGTATTTAGAAAACAATTTAGTAGCACCTAAAAAATAATGAATGCCAAAATATTCTGCTGCTAACCCATTTGGACCCATTCCTAAATGGGTACCAAAAATTATAGCTTAATTTCATTATTGAAGGTGTGTTTAAGAGCCATAAAGAATGGCAAGTGGTATATTGATAGTGGTTACTTAAGATACATGACAGGAGAAAAGGAGTTGTTCACAAAACTAAAAGCCAAAAATGGAGGAACAGTCACCTTTGGGGATAATGGAAAAGGTAGAATGGTTGGAATTAATAAAATTGGCTAACCTCCCTCTATTACAATTTCAAATATTTTATTAGTAGAAGGATTGAAACACAACCTTTTAATAATTCTATGATAATGGTTACAAAGTTGTGTTTGAATCTCATACTTGTTCTATATTAGATAGTTCAAATTTAGTTACAGTACTTGGAAAAAGATATGAAAATGTGTATTTGGTGGATTTTTGTGATATCCAAGTCAAATGTCTTGTTATAAATGAAAATGAACCCATGGTGTGGCATAGAAGACTAGGACATGCCAACAAGAATTTGATTGAAAGACTATATAATAAAGATCTAGTTGTTAGCTTACTAAAACTCAAATTTGATAATAAGTTGTGTGATACTTGCATGAAAGGCAAGCAAGTAAAAGAATCATTCAAATCAAATAAAGAAGTATACACAACCAAACCTCTTAATTTGCTACATATGGATTTAGTTAGCCCAACCAGAATAAGAAGCCTTGGAGGAAAACATTACGCATATGTCATTGTAGATGACTTTAGTAGATTTACCCGGTTAATGTTTCTAACATCCAAAGATGAAGCTTTTTCATTCTTTGAAGTATT
Source organism: Pouteria campechiana (assembly GCA_036873735.1). Taxonomy (NCBI): domain Eukaryota; kingdom Viridiplantae; phylum Streptophyta; class Magnoliopsida; order Ericales; family Sapotaceae; genus Pouteria; species Pouteria campechiana. Next base: position 41,441 of record JAYJMB010002106.1, read on the forward strand.
TTCCAAACCTGTGCAAAATGAACAAAACTTTCATATAGTTCCCATAAGGAGTGATCATGGTAGAGAGTTTGAAAACCATAGATTCACTAATTTATGTGAAAACAATGGAATTCTTCAAACTTTCTCTGCACCAAGAACACCCCAACAAAATGGAGTAGCTAAAAGGAAAAACAGATCCTTACAAGAAATGGCAGGGATAATGTTAAGTGAATACAGTCACCCATAATATTTTTGGGCTAAAGCAATAAACACAGCATGTTATATTATTAATAGAATCTTTGCTAGATCCATACTCAACAAAACTCCATTTGAATTATACTATGGCAAGAAACCAAATATCTCATATTTTCATGATTTTGGATATAAATGTTTTATTCTTAATAATGGCAAATAAAATCAAGGGAAATTTGAAAACAATCTAATGAAGGCATCTTCCCTAGTTATTCTATTGTTAGTAAAGCATTTAGAGTCTATAATTTGAAAAGCAGGATTGTAGAGGAATCTATTCATGTAAAATTTGATGAAAATACTAATCTATTCATGTAAAATTTGGTGAAAATACTAACTCCTCTATAAGATCAAGTGATTTTGATAATGAGACAGGTGAACTAACAACCTCAATTGAGAAATGAAAGTACAAGACAAGGAAGGAGAACCTTCTCAATCAGAAACACAGATAAATGAAGAAAAAACAGAAAATGAACCACTCATCACTGAGGTAAACAATGAAGATAACGATATTTTTTCCAAAGATTGGAGATTTATGCATGATCACCCTGAAAGTCAGATAATTGGTGGTGTATATAACAAAGTTAGAATTAGGTATTCTTCTCATCAAGTATGTGGCAATTTTGCTTTTATTTCTCAAATAAAACCAACTTGCATAGAACAAGCTTTAGAAGATGAAAACTAGATTTCAACTATGCAAGAAGAATTAGACCAATTCAAAAGAAATAATGTTTTGACTATTGTTCCAAGACCAAATCATCAATCTGCTATAGGAACTAAATGGGTCTTTAGGAACAAATTAGATAAATCTGGAATTGTAGTGAGAAATAAAGTAAGATTAGTAGCAAAAGTGTACTGTCAGAGGAAGTTTGAAGAATCATATGCTCCTGTTGCAAGAATTGAAGTCATTAGAATGCTACTTGCATTTGCATCCTTTATGAATTTCAAGTTATATTAGATGAATGTAAAGAATGCATTCTTAAATGAACTTATTAATGAAGAGATTTATGTAGAACAACCACTTGGGTTTGAAGATCCTTATAACCCAGATCATGTATTTAAACTTAAGAAAGCCTTCTATGGTTTAAAATAGGCTCCCAGAGCCTGGTAGGAAAGGTTAAGCAAATTTCTCATTGAGAAAGGTTTTTCAAGAGGCAAAGTTAATACTACACTCTTCATTAAGCATGCAACAAAAGATATTCTTATAGTTCGAGTATATGTTGATGATATAGTATTTGGCACAACTAATGAAAATCTTTGCAAAGAATTTTCCAAGACAATGCAAGGAGAATTTGAAATGAGCTTTGGGTGAACTCAACTTCTTCTTGGGATTGCAAATTGAGTAGATGAAAGAAAGAATCTTCATTCACCAAGCCAAATACACAAAAGAACTGCTAAAGAAATTCAACATTGAAGATGGAAAAAGGTATGGGACACCAATGAGCACTTCAATAAAAATAGACAAAGATGAAAGAGGTAAGTCTATCTATCAAAAACTTTACAAAAGCATGATAGGTTCTTTGCTATATTTAACTACTAGTAGACCTGACGTATTGTTTAGTATATGTATGTGTGCTAGATTCCAATTAGAACCAAAAGAGTCACATCATATTGTAGTAAAAAGAATATTTAGATATCTTTTAGATACACCTAATCTTGGATTATGATATCCAAAAGGTTCAGATTTTGATTTAATAGGTTACTCAGATGCAGATTTTGCTGGATATAAAGTAGATAAAAAGAGTACCTCGGGATCTTACTAATTTCTAAGAAGTATGATTATCTCATGGTTTTCTAAGAAACAAATATCAGTTGCATTATCAATTGCTAAGGCTAAATATGTATCAATAGGTAATTGTTGTGCACAGATCTTATAGATGAAACAGCAACTAAAAGTCTTTGGCCTTAACTTTGTTGATATACCTATCAGATGTAACAATACTAGTGCTATAAATCTGACCAAGAATCCAGTTCTATATTCCAAAACTAAACATATAGAAATCGGGCATCATTTTATTAGGGACCATGTTCAAAATCACGATATTAACTTAGAATTTGTCCCAACAGAAAATCAGCTAGCAGACATCTTCACAAAACCATTACCAGAAGAAAGATTCAACTTGATAAGAAAAGAATTGGGCATACTAGATCCAAGTGCATAAAATGCACATTTCATTAAACAAAGTATTAATAATAACGTCTTTATTAAAAAAATATTTAATCAGCAAGAACATCTAATATAGCTTCCAGCTCCTCAATATGCTGATTAGCCTCTGCCAATTCTTCTTCTAGCTTCTTCATGCGATCCATCGCCTTATCATATGTGACACATCCCTTTGTCAGAAGACGATCAGCATTACGGTTGGATCCTCTAGCATAAAACAGTTCCTCTTTTAACTATTTTATCTACCTCATCAAAAAATGAACTTGAATGGACTCCTCCGACTAATCATTCTCTCTTTCATATTGAACTTGGTTTGTAGAAAAACTTGATGATGCCATATTTATTTCTAAAATTTTAGTTAAGCTTTTTTGATCTCCAAGTCACATTTCTCTCTGTTCACCTTCCTGCCTTCTCCAACTTCACTCCCATAAATCCCATTTGCTTTTCAAAAAACCTAGAATTCTTTGTAGGAATGGCGAGAACAAAAGGAGCAGAAAGTAAAAGAAAGGAAAAGCAAAACTCTTCACCGAAAAGAACAACCAGGAAAGCAAGACAAGAAACCGATACTCTCGAGGTAATCTTCCAAAATAGTTCATCTAATTATTCTAAGTTCACAGAAAGATATGAGGAGAGAAGAATAATCAAAGGAAAAATTTTTATTTTTAGAGACTTTGAAATAGAATTCAAAGTATTATATTGGTTGAAATATCAGGGTTGGGATGCCTATGTCAATTACAGAGACAGTTTGTATCCTAGACTCATAAGAGCTCTAATTTGTAATCTCAACACTAGAACAAAAAGATCATGGATTGGAGAAACATAAATCAAGCTAACCCAAGAAAGCTTAAGGAATTGTTTCAATCTCCTTGAAGAAGAAGAGGAGATTGTATGGACTTCAAGGGCAATGTTGTTCTAAGACTTAGCAGAAATTGAAATAGATGAGAAAGAAAATTATTTACATACTAGTCACTTGAATGCCAATCTCAGACTAGCCTATCTCATTATTATGAACAATGTATACCCAAGAAGAGGAGCTATAGGAGATATATCTGAGAAAGATGCCAAAATCATGTGGGCATTAAAGAACAGAAGAAAGCTAAATCTAGCTAGGGTGATGATAGATTACATCCACTTGATCAAGAGCACTATAAGGTTTCCTTTGCTTTATGGCATGGTTCTAACCAAGTTGATCAAAGAAGCTGGAGTAAATCTTTTCAATGAAGATGAAGAGCCTCCAAAGAACACTGATAGATTGGATAAGTAAGAATTGAAAAGGATGGGCTTTCAGCATACTGCACAAGGTTGGATCACTAAAAGACCAAGAAGAATAACTCAATTGAAAGAATCTAAACCTGGTGAAAGTCCAAAAAGAAGAAATGATATTGTTGCTGCAGAACAAGCTACTGAACAAGGACACGAACTCTCCTCACATGAAGAAGAAGAGATAACTGAAAAACAAGAGTTCATCAGTCCATCAGTAAAAAGAATGAAAGAATTCTCCAGTAGAGAAGAACCAAGAGAAGCTGAGAGAACAAAAGATGTTCCAAGAAAGGAACAAAGAATAGAAATATAAGATATTGTAGAAGAACATGAAAAAACAACAGCAACAGACATGCCACCTCACACCCCCATCAGATCGCCTTCACCTTCTAGACACACTCACACTCATCAACCATCCACCTCATCCATTCCCACATCTCGGCCTATGTCAAAGGATCTAGAAGACAGAATAACCATGATAGAACACTTCATGCAAACCTTAGCTCTCCAAATGAATAAAACAAAATCGTGTTCTTTCAACTGCCATGTCGTCCATGATTCTTAGAGCCGATAGGATTGATCAAAGACTTGATGGGCTTGATTAGAGACTTGATTCTCTTCAAGCCCTGGCAGAATCATTTCAAGGTCAAACCCATCATTTTCACTTCACTCCACCTCAAACCCATTTTACTCCTCCTCTAACTCACTTTCCATCACCTCCACACCATTTCTCTCCATCAAGACCCAGCTTACCAATAACAATAATGTCTTCACCTTCACTTCCTCATCCATCATCACTCTCTATCATTCAAGAGGTTGCTCAGCCCATAAGTCAACCTTCTAACATGACTTCTATCATCCCTTACATTCCCCTTTCACAAGTATAAATTTCTCCACTATCACCATGTCCATCAGTTCCAACGTCAGAAAAAAATACTCACACTCTCTCAAATGAGTATTATATCTGGATTCCATCCCAACTCTGTAATCCCAATATTTTCTGGATGACATTTATCAGATCAAAAGATATAATACCAGACAAAATTGAGGACATTCTACCTGAGTAGGACAATCCTCTTAACCATCCACCAAACTTCAGACCTCCTCCAAACTACATGTATCCTCCCTTTCCACCACAAAAGCTACCTCAAAGCAAACCAATTGATAATAATTCTGATGTTCTTCTTCGTCTATCTAACCCAATTCAGAGTTCAAAGCCAGATCAGAACTGAATCTTGAAGTTGTCAAAATGTTTACTTCTCAAAATATTGTTAATGAAGAAAATTAATTACATGCCGATACACTTAAAACGTTTGATGAATATGTAATCTAAAGCACGTGGGGTATGACTGAAAAATTAGTTACTCGTCCATGCAATTTCCAGCCTTGAAGCATCCATCCCAACGGACTAACATGCTACGTTTCTACGTGGATTGCTTGCTGATGAGGTGATTTTGGATCAGGGCTATGTCTTTGTCTAAATTATACTATTTATTAAACTTAACATGTGCCTACTCGACGAATTGTCGTTGCAGTATAGTTGTGAGTATTTCCGCCTGCCACGCCGGATCCTCTCTCTCAACAGTATAACTTTTCTTTTCTTTTGTTTTCGTTTTTCTCATATATGTACGCACGGAGCAAGATGATTTTTGTATGTTTAAATGATGCTTAAAAAAAGAAGTTTTACCCAGGCCATACGAAAATTATTCTTATCCAATCTGCTCTACTGCCAAGAGTCAAACGACACCATCTCTTCGACTGGAATTCCTGAGGGGTTTGGGCATAGCGTGGGCCCTTTGGAGAGGGCTAGCCATCCATGTGGGCCCCATGGGCGGCTCTACATGGACCTGAGGGGGGTCAAAAAATATGTAACACCCTTGAAATTTTGAAATATTTTTTTAAGGTACAAACAATTTTGAACCTTCACACATAAAATTGCCCAACCTAAAATAAAAATTTGGTAGGCAAATATTAAAAAAAAATTACTAAAAATTTATCAATTCAGACTGGAGTAAAAAATTGAGTTATCAGAAATTCATTTTGAGTAAATATTTTATATTAAGTACAACATAAAAATATTAAAAATTTACTTTTAACATCGAAAAAAAATGGGAATTTAATTGTGGAAATTGGTTTGTATGTAGAAGCCAGTTGGTAACTAAGGCAATTTAGGGATACTCCCAAGTCCGATTGGGTTCGTTGGGGATGCCAGCCTCTTAATCTAAACCAATCGAATTTATAAATCTGGTTGGGTTTAACCCATTTTCCATTCCTCCAATCCAACCCAAACCAAACCAACCCATTATGAGTTTTAAACCATTTGCTTTTTGAAAATGAGATTAATGATTTTGATCTTTGATGTTTGGATTTGAGACCATTTGGGATTCTAAAAATCAATCATTTGGCAACCATTGAGAATTGAACAATTCAGGATTAATCCCGAGATTGTCTGCAATGAAAGCACTTTTACTCTTGCTCAAAATAAAAGTGGGCAGATCGCCATTGGAATTGATAGAGCCCGTTAGATTTTTAGTTACTTAGGCAAGAGCAGCATCTTTCCACGTAAACTGAGTCTTTTTGGGTGTTCATTAGCATGCGTACACTACCACGAAAGTATCTTTGTCCTCCGTCTCTCAGTATGTAAATTCGTTTGCCACTTCTAAAGTGGGTGCAAGAAAGATATGTAATCAGAGTTGCGCATTATGTTGAGATGTTTGGAAGTGCTCCAAATGAGAGATGGCCACATGATGACTAATGCGCACATGAGGCGTTTAATTGTCACATGGGATGCTCTCTAGATGAAATACCAAACGGAGGTAAGAGTTGCTTCCAAAGACAATGTCTGAGGGTTTCATTGAAATACCGTATTTTAAGGTTTATGGAAACCCTGAATAACATTTGAGTCTTATGGGTAGGACCTACTTGTTTGATGAGGAGATCAAAAAAAATTTTTAAATGTAATTTTAAGATCTAATTTATTTCCCAAAAAATGAATCTTAGATTTTTGTTTGTCTTGAATTCTTAAGTAAAGCAAATATTTTAGGAATTTAAATTTAAAATTTCCTCTATTCATTATTTCTGTCACATTAACTCAAGTAGACATGCTAGTCACAATAGATTTTCCACCTCTCAATTTCATACGTAAATTTTTAGTTTAGAATACCATAAATCATAAATAAAAAGAATTAAATGAGAAAAGGGTGAAAATTACTTACATTTCTTAGTAAAAAAAAAGCCTTTTGTAGTTTTTCTTTGTCCTTTTCTTTCTCCTTTCTCTCCTTTCTAACTTGCTTAGATGGGCAGCAGCTACCTAAGGAAGAAAGTCTCTAGCCCAACCTCCTTTCCCTCTTATCTTTCCTCTCTTCTCTTTTTTCTTTCTTTCTTTATGTCCTTCTTCTCTAGCTTTGCTGGACACTTTGGAGACATAAGGGCTTTAGCCCTTTCTATTATTGTTGATTATTTTATTTTTAAATTTTTAATTTATATACATAAGTGCAAATATGTTGCCATTTGACATCCTTTAGGAGACTTCGCTCACATTTTAAAATGTCCATATCATAGAATTACTTATCATAAGCTCACTCATAAATTTTCATGGTCATCCAACATTTTACGGCTTTGATCTAAGCCATAGAATTATCACTAGCACTTATGAATTTTCATCATTATTTAATTACATCCATTCATCTATTTCAAAATTCACCTATCGGTAATGTAATTCCACAAATAACAAAAGTATTTGTAAATTTTCATCTTGATTGGACCTCAAATGACACAAATCTAGGCATTAGAAGATCAATGGGAACACTTTAGAACTCATGTACCTTAATTTACAATTCATTTTTCACTTGAATACATAAAAACATATTTACAAGCCTCAAATGGACAATCCAATCTACATTGGATTTCTAGCATGGGAAAAACTTAAGAAAGTGTTGTCCATTTTTGGTTTTGCATTTTCTATGCATTGATTTCAATCAAAATACAATATGGATCATTAAAATCATTTATTTTTATAATTTTGATTATATCTCTAAATATACACATTATTTTTAAAATTCAACAATTCATATTAAAGTTCATGATATCTCCTATCTAAAGTTTTAGCTTAATTCAACCATAGGATTGGGAGATATGGGGTCCTCAAAGATGAACATACTAGAACGTTCCACTACACTTGCCACATGCTACCATGAGGGTGCCATGTGTTCTAGCCATGTGTTGTGAGATGATTCGTAGCTTTCTCCTCCCATGCACGAGCATGCTCACACAACCCATGTCCTACTACATACACTATTGGGTTTTGTCATGCCTAGTCCAACTCCAAGCCCGGTATCCCATCTAGGCCTAGTCACTTGCTAGCCTGTCTATTGGCCTAAGCCTAGTGCCACCACTATATCGGTCAATAACGAGTCAATGATAGTCAAAAAAATTTCAAATTTTCAAAATTTTACTTTTTCAAGTCTTTTGTATTTTGTCTATAACGTTTTGTGGGAAACTTAGATTGATATGTCATTTGCACTTTTAGATTCTAAATTTTAAGATCTTTCCAATGATACATAATTTATAATTTTTGGATATCAATAAAATATTTGGTGAAATCTCAAAGTCACCCCATATTATTTTATCATTTAGAAATTTATAAAAGAATTTCTTTCACATTTTCCCTCAGTCATGATTTCTATTTAAACAAAATACATGGGATATTATAAGATGATCATGACCATTATTTGTTATAATGGATGGCCACGGTACAAGTAGATGGCAAGGATAGTTGGTCATTGATGACCATTGTTGGTATTAGAATTCCTGTTAAATTAGAATTCATGTTTTATGAGAACAAAAATTTGATTATTATATGTGCGTATATTTTTTTAATGTCAACCATTATCTCTATCTATTAAGTTTGGTTTTACGTGGTCGTTAATCGATATATATATATATATATTAATGTCAATCCATATCAGTATCTATTATCTATTAAGTTTGGTTTTATATGGTTCTTAATTGGTATAGATTCATGTTAACCATAAGTTTTATTTTTTTCTTAATATAAAAAATGCGTAAAGTTCCTTGATGTTAATTAAGGTATCACAAACAATAGTAGCTAACTTTAATAAAGGAAAAAAGCTAAATGGTGACAATTTTGACATTTGATACGGTAAAGTTTGGTATATTCTTAAAAAGAAAGAAGTATTGGAAACACTCCACCAAACCACGACCGAGCCTAAGAGTAGAACTTTTGTTCAATATAGAAGGGATCAAGAGCCTTATTTAGCCTAAAAAAAATAGGGTATGATCTGATGTATGGGTACGAAGAATATCTAACTATTTAGGAGATATAGATTAACTTGAAAGATTAGTATGCTTGTACCTCTGCAAAATAGTTGAGAAGGCTCACTATTAAATTTTACACTTGTGAGCATTGCCAAGATCATACAATGAGACGGCATCTTAGGCTAATGTCAAATATGATTAGAGAACTAAAATTTATAGGACATGCTTTTACTAACAAGCAATAGGTACAAGTAGTAATACAATCCCTACTAAAAAACTGGGTACTAGTGTTATCAAAACTAGATCGGTGGTCAAATCGGTCAAGCGTCTAGTTCAAGATCCAACTAGCCAGTTCAACTGGATGAACCATTTTTTATTTTAAAATAAAAAAATTATAAAACTTGATTTTGAAAAATCTAAATCATAGGTATTAATCTAAATATATAGATTTTTTGTTATAATGTTACATTACTTTAATTCAACCTTCTATTCTATTAAAAATTTAAAATTAAAAAAATGTTGTTGAACTGAACCAAGCTAGATCAAACAAGTCAATTGACTAGTTCATGGTAAGACCAGTTCGACTGGTCGCTCCAGTCTAATTTTGATAATTACTGAGAACATACAAGAGTGAGTATGACACATAATGAAAATATCAAGTTGTTTAATGGCATTGTGTGTCATCTAGAACAATAAGATGAGTTCCTTGAGGCTGCTAAATCTTTCAATCAGGCATATGTAGTTGATTCTAATTCACACAAGGCTTAAGGTTCCAAGTGCAATGGAAATAAAAAAAATCCTCTAAAATAGGAAAAGGAACCACAAAGGGCTTCAAGAAGGCTAAAATCAACCATCAAAAGAGAGGTGTGCATAGTGGCAAAAATGACTAGACCAAATTAAAATGACACAATTGTGGGAACCTAGGTCATTTTGCTCATGAGTGAACTAAGAAAAAGAAATAGTTCCCAACTCCATTTCTTCTTCTTCTGTTTATGTATCTAACTCAGTAATACTCATTGAATCTCATCTTTTATGAACTATAGACTCAGAAGTAATAAACCATGTAGCTAGTGACGAAGGACAATTTGTGTAATACCATTGGATCCTAGCTAGAACTGATTAAATATATGAGAGAAACAAGTCAAGATTTGAAGTAAAAGGTATCAGAACTTATAAATTAATGTTGCATGGTGGTTGAATCATACTCCTACATGATGTCCTATATGTAGGTCTCAAAATAGGGTGTATGACATAGCACAAAATCAAGTAAGATAGGAAAATTAAATAAATATGAAAGAGCAAGAAAAAGATAGTAATGAAAGCACACAAACACTTATAACACTAAACACACAAAGAAGTATAGTGGTTCGGGACAACTCAATAATTATTCCACTTTTTAAGATATCCAAACCATAGGTTCTACTATCCATTGTGGAATCATATTTCCCTTAGTTTCTCTAAGATCGCTAAGAATTCTCACAACACCACTTGGTTTCACCAAGCTTACTAGAAAATTCTAACACCACGTGTTACTGAGCTTACTAGGAAACTCTTAACAATACAATACTACTAAAAGGACAACCCTTCTTTAGTAGCAAAAATCCCAATACTTAAATAGAAATGAAGATATACAAAGGAATGTCTCTTAGTAGGCTAAAATATACACAAAGAGAAGGTTAAATATAAAGACTACTCAGTAAATGCAATGTGCTTCAGACTCCTCTTAAGTTGGATTTGATATAGTTCGAAGCTTGTTGAGAATTAAAGTGAATGTACTTTGAAGCTTTTTGATGCTCTTATGAATACACTATTTGTTGCTTAAAGAACTCTCAAAGTCCTATTTTCTCTTCAATGGAACTTGTATTTATATGTTTTGGAAAGATTCTCTATATTTTAAAGGAAAACCATTGAGAAATAACTATTGAAACACTTTTTCAAAATTCTATATGAAATAACTATTGGGACGACAAGACTTTGCCTTCTCCTCTATCAATTCCTCTACTGATATTAGTAGACCTAAGGAACTCTATGCTCTCCTCTATTGCTTTCTCTATAAAATATTATCATTATAGAGATTTCAATAAACCTCTATGGACATTACACGATTCCTATATCAACATCATTTGAAATATCCATGTGTATGGAGATTATGACAAACCTCT